>JAKUCM010008583.1:0-58859 GCA_023374145.1 Lepidium sativum | reverse complement strand
GAGAGTTCTTGGGATCCATAGCGAAGCATTTGATGTAGGGGGGAACATAATGGTTGATTGATGGGAGAACGCTTCTGAGCTCTTGAATCTGTTTCAAGGAGATGATTTGAAGTTAGAGAAAGAAGATTTTCTATGATTCAACGAAACTTATAAGAAGGTTTTCATTACCTGTCTACGCAAGGTCTCGTTTTCCAACTCTGCTCGCTGTTCCTGAAAAGTAATATATTCTGGATGATGAAACACAAATACAAAGAGCCACATCTCTATATCATTGAGTACATACTTCACACTAGCTATTTAGAGCATTAACTTCTCAAAGAGCGGACTTGAAGGTTCAGAATCATTTGATCACATATAGCTTAAGTTTCATTATATGCAGTTGGAAGCTAAAGAGAAAAAGCTAAGTTCTCATTACCTTGAGCCGTGATTCTTCAAGTTGGTTTGTCAACAATAGTTCCTGTAATCACATAAAGTCTAATCAGGAAAATGCAAAGAAAAGGAAATGGAGAAGAGTGATATACTTATACTACTAATTACCTTTCGCTCTCTCACAGATATCAAAGCGTGATTTAGTTGCTGTTCAAGGTTTTGCAGCTCTTTCAAGCTCAGACTATTCAATCCCTTACCCTGCAATTGTCTGCAGACACGCAAAAAAGACAAGCCATAAACACAAAGTTGAAGAATAAATAAAGTAAGAAGCAAGTGGGGTTTAGGTTCCATACAAATGCTTTTCTTGAAGCTTTGAAATTTCATCTTTTAAAAGGTCCACTTCTGTACTATCATCCTGTTTCAGATTGACAATCAGATTTTGATCCCTCAAAACAAACATATGAATATCAAATAGTAGTCTCACAAAGAAACTCTCACCTCTGCTTGACAATCTAAAGAACTCTGATGGTTACCGTATCTTAAAAGAGTTTTCTTCATTCTGAAATCAAAATTGGAAGGAAAGAATGTGAAAGTAATCAGGAGTCTCTTAGCTAACTCAGAACAAACATGCAAGAATCAATTTCACAATACTATAAAGTCTTGATAAGGCTTAGCCCAAATCGATTCCCACAGAATCTAGACATGCAAATAGAAAATGGGATGAAGAATGTACCCAGTACTGGAGAACTCGAAAAGCTTGCCAGACTTAGAGAAGACGATGACGGCAACCTCAGCGTCACAGAGAACAGAGAGCTCATGAGCCTTCTTAAGCAACCCAGCACGTCGCTTGGAGAAGGTGACTTGTCTGCTATTCGCATTCTCAATCCTCTTTATCTCGATTTTGCCACGACCCATCTTCAAATTGAAAATCGCATAGACTGAAGAAAGAAAAGATGTAGAAGAAGAAGAGAAGGAACGGAACTTGCGTCACCAAATTGGACTTTTGAACTCCTTTCTGAGATTCTAGAAACTCAATTTGCTAAATTTGGATGGAATCATTTTGTTTTAGATTTATAAAAAGAAAAGTAAAAGAAAAATTTATAGAGTAATAATGTGAATGTGTTGCATGCATGGACACTGTTTTGCGTGCTCTTCTTTTTCAATTTCGGAGTTTTTGCATGACTCCTTTTTGCCACATTTGGAGGACTTGCCAGTTCTTGTGGGACCTACTTTCCTTTTTTTCTTACTAAAAGTAGTTTTTTTTTTTTTACTTAATAAATTTGAACATTATGGCATCGTAAAGATTTACAACTAATTTACTTTCATTTGACTACAACTGTTTCTAAGCAGACTTGCCTCTAAAAGCCCTTATGATACTGGATCTCAATGATTCTCCAACTACATTCCACAACGAATACTTTGACCCATAAACCGACAGATTCAATGTTTTTTTCCTACCTTCTCTCTGAAACTCTATTTCCCGACCAATGCTGGACTGTTCCCAATCTTCTTCAGCTTCGTTTAGAAGCGGGAGTGCTTCAAAACCACCAGACTCCAAGTGTTTGATCCATCCGCGCATCAGATAGTTCACCACCTACTTGTTTTTATATGTAATTGCTCAGGTCCAAAGCTAAATGCAGAGTTTGAAGGGACGTTTTAAGAAAGGTATATTGAGTTGTTCATTGTACCTCAGGGGCTTCGTTATGTGGGCAGTGACCCGCTGGGCTGATCTCATAATACGGAGCGTTCGGAATTTCCTTCTTTATCTTCCTTCCCCACATCGGTCTCACCCATGGATCTTCTCTTCCATACATGAGACATATCTCAACATTGTTTTTCTTACACCTAGAATGGACCATCATATAGCACTCTTATATAAGTGTCAAGGCCAGTTTCGTAGAGGAAAGTAACATACAAAAAAAGAGAAACATATCGTCTTATACCTAATTAGAGCTTCCGAGAATGATAGCTCTCCACCCGGAGCAAGCATGATTGAAGCAAACGATGCTGCAGCAGCTGGGTGCTGCGTGATCTCTACAATACGTGAGAATACTTTATCCACATCGGTAGAATGGTCTGTGTAGACCTGTTTAAGTATCTCAGCTATGCTTTCAGGATCACTTATCTTCTGCCACCTGCAATTCCCACACAGAAAAAAGGAAACAATATTAGATGGATTGAACTAGAAAAAGATACTTTGCAGGTGTGTGGATGTGTTAATAAACTCTTACTTACACCAATTCTGTGAGTTTTTTCACTCTTGCCGGTAGAGGGAATGCTCCAGGCAACGGAAAGAGACGTGCTAGCACTGGGGATCTTACTGGATTAGGGAAGAAACCCCAGAAAGGTGTTGCATTGAGCAAGGTAACACCCTTTACCAGGTGTGGATGGGTTGCTGCTAAGTAGAGAGCTACATACCCTCCGAGTGAGTTCCCTGCAATGTACACAGGCTCACCAATAACCTGTACAACACATAATATATACTATTACCAACTCAGCAACTTTTTTAGGTGGGTTTGTGATAAATTCACATCGTGATTACCTAAATTTCTTACTGAATCTAGAGCATAAACAGAACTACAAAAAAAATAAGGATGAATCCTAGAGCATCCTTTACTCTCCCATGTCCAAATCAACCCCAAAAGACTCCATACCTACAGGAAACTGTTGAACTCCATGAGCATATCACTCAAATCAAAAATCTATAGTTGAAGACCTAAACCAGTGCACCATCCTCTTACGCTAGGACTTGACAGTTTGAACTTATGACTAGAAGTTAATCGGGGCTAATAGAGTACCATAATAAGCAGAACCACAAAGTAAAATTTTCACAGATATACATACCTCTTCTACAAAATACTGAACTTGATCTCTCCAGAGGTCAAGCGAGTATACAAGTTGATCAGCCCATGGTTCAGTTTTATCACCAAATCCCCATAATGGTTCTTTATCTTCGGAGGCACTGGTTTCTTCAGCTACAGTAGTAGGATCTTCAGTAGGCAGAGATAAACCCTGTCCAAGAAAATCAATCGCCCATACTCGATAATCTCTTCCCAAATCCCGTAAGCTGCTTCTCATAGTGAAATGAACCAACACCAAAGCCAGGAAGAAACAACACTGCGGGAGCCTCGATGTTACCACACCCCCGATTTTTGATAATGTACTCTGAGCTTAGGCCTCCACTCACAGTGAGAATCACTGATTTGAGCAGCAGCGTCACCACTGGATTCATCAGGCAAACCAGGAATCAAAACCTTTGATGTTGATTCTCTTGTTCTGGCTATACTACCCAAATCCTCATTCTCACCAACAACATAACCATCAGAATTTCCATTTCGTATAACAAGTCTAGATTTCCTGACACCAGACAACGAGAAATTTGATCGTTTTGGAAGCAAACTTTTATTGGCTGATATACAGCTCCAAGTTACCACAGAGCACTGCGGAACGAAGTTCAGTGAGATGATCTCCATAACAAAATCCTGTAAGGAACAAACCAAACGAATATCGTTTCAGACGAATTAGCGACTCAGATTTCTCAAGGCAAAGATGATAATCAAAAGGAAAATCACAGAGAAGTACCCAAGTTTATAGAGCAAATTTTGCTTCGTTTTGCAGAATTTATCTTCAAAAGCTAGGACCGCATACAAAGGATTCGAAAACTTGCGTAATCTTCTATGAACTCCTCTGATCAAATATAAAAAGAAACATAGCAAATAAAGAATTTCCAGCTCTAATCAACCCCACGAAAAGAAAAAGAGTTCACCTTTCAAATTCCGGATGCGAGAAGCTTCATCAAATAGTTTTTTCCAGAGGTTATTCAGAAATCAAACGTCTCTAAGATAATGAGATGTAAGGAAGAAAGAAGGTTGAATAGAATTCGATTGCTTGTTGTCTTGGTTAAATTGGGGTCGTTCGGTGCATACCGACAACAACGTTTTTGTTGAGTTTTTATCATTCGTGGAGGATTCCAAAATTCGTACCGGCTTAGAGACAAGCTTTAGTTTTGTAGGATAATAGACAATCTTAACTTTAGTCTTTTAATGATGATTTGGTACACACTTTAACTACACTTAACTTATCAGATCAAACAAAAATAAAAACAAGACTTAACTTTGATATGCTCGTCTTATTCTCATCCCTATTGATAAATGATTACCAATAAACTGTATGCAATTTTTCTGCAAACCGACCGTATACTCTGGTTTCTTTAACCATTTTATTTTATACGCCGACCGCGTTTGACCAATAAAACGACTTTTCTCAGCAATTTCTTATTTTTATTTTCTTCTTTCTGAGCAATTTCTTAATCGAAATTCAAAATTTTGAAAGTTGACATCATAATAAGGTTGAAAAATAAATAAAAAGAAAAGAGAAAAATTCTTTGCTTTACAACAAAACAAAGGCAGAAGGCAAATTCGGAGCTCTCCTCCACATCTTTCTTCTCCGCAAATAAACAAACAACGACAAAAGGGAAATACCCAGAAATCAGATAATTCTTTCATCAATTTCATATTCTTTCATCGTAGGTGAGGTATCCTCAGCTCGATAACGCAGTGCCCATCGTACTGCGACATACCAGATAAGCTGATTCTTTCTTCTCTTCTCCGATCAATTTTTTCCGTGCAAACGTTGAAGGAAATTCCAATTTCCATTTTGTTTTCCTTTGGAGGTGATCGATCGGTGAGGCGCTTGTTTCTTTTCCCCCCAATTTCTCTTTAAAATTCGTCGCTTTGTTTGAATTTTGATTTTTTTTCTTTTGTTGTTGACTAGAAAAACGCTGAACATTTAACCAGAATCCTTCTGGTTTTATCGCACCTAAACAGGCATCGAAAGGGTGTTTAGTGGTTTGGGTTCGATGGCGGAATTAGAGAAAAACGCTGAATACTCTGGGAAGACGAAATCGGCCACAGGATCATCGACATTTTTCAACAGGTCGCTTACAATTCATGGAAGGACGACGGTTGATTCGGGCCTCAAATCCTACAATCTGAATCCTTCTCTGAATCGTACGACCTCCATTACGAAATTCTACAGCCCCGTGGAATCAGTTGGAAGTTCTCTTAAAGGAAAGGTGAAGAACCTTTGTAGAATATTTGAAGGTTCGAAATCCTCGAAACCACCCCCAGCTGAGATTCCACAAAAGCAGAAATCTGGGAAATCGCTATTATCAGAATCACGGAAATCTCCATTTTCGAGCTTAAACAACTCGGTGATACGTCTTCCGGGAACAGAAGACAGGATTGTGGTGTTCTTTACAAGCTTGAGAGGGATTAGGCGGACATATGAGGATTGCTATGCTGTGAGAATGATATTTAGAGGGTTTCGTGTTTGGATAGATGAGCGTGATGTTTCGATGGATATAGCTTACAGAAGAGAATTGCAGATTGCAATGGGCGAAAAGACTGTGTCTTTGCCTCAAGTTTTCATCATGGGAAAGTATGTTGGTGGTGCTGATGTGATCAAGAGTTTGTTTGAGATCGGTGAGCTTGCCAAAATTCTCAAACAGTTTCCAGTGAGACAACCAGGGTTTGTATGCAATTGTTGTGGGGATATCAGATTCATTCCCTGCTCGAATTGTAGTGGGAGCAGGAAACTATTTGATGAAGATGAAGATAGACTCAAGAGATGTCCAGACTGCAATGAGAATGGATTAATACGTTGTCCTGATTGTTCATCTTGATGAGATATCAACCTGAAAAACCAATAAAAAATGAAGATAGGAGGTATTTATTTATTTCTCTTTTGATGTTTCCATTGTTGTGTAGAAGGTGAATGATGCTACAAGTATCCGAAAATCTCTTTTGGATCATTAGCCTTTCACTTGTGGTTTCTCTTTAAGATTTGCGATCAATGGTGATGGGAAATGCTGATGATCGTGGATGTAGTTGTGTATGTTTGCTACTATAGACTAATGTAATTGTGTAGTCAAAATGTTGAAACGGGCAGTAAGCATTTTGATTCTCTTGTGTGTCGATGTTGTGAACAACTGTGTTCTTGTGCTTCTATATATATGGTTGTAAATATCTAGTGTGCTTATGGGTATTAATCATGTTGATTGCGACAGTAACTAGGTACCTTTTCACTTGATGGTCTTTTTATGACAACTTGGTGAGAAGTATTTTAGCAGCATAATCATCTCGCATTCTTCTTTGTTAACTCTTAAAAAAGGGCTCTCAAACCTAAATCATTGGTTGATCGTAATTGAATCTTGGTGTTTGAAACATTGCACAAAAACACTATTCAGTTTCATCAACTATTTTCATTACCTCTTTAATATGGGCCTAGCGGCCGATACATCGAGTTGGGAGCAGTAAGAAGAAATGATAGAATCAAAGGTGGTGAAATAAACGTTTGCTTCACTTTTCTGTCGGCCACTTGATCTGCTTGACAAGGACTAACAAAATGAGATTTAAGTCGAACTCTTCTATTTCTGAATGTGAGTCTTTTGGACAAATTGACGCGGTATTCCGAAAGAATTGTCATTCCCAACTTGTTGAAATAATCTTTGGTCTTCAAAGAATTTGAGTAATCTCACCTTAGTTGTTATTCCAACCCGCCTCCAATAAATGGTGTAACCATCCAACCACCATTTTAATGGGCCAACATTTTTTCTGGGTTCGTGGACTCCCTTTTACTAGTCTGATGGTTGGTAGGCTATGCTCGTTAAAGCTCTAAAGACTTGTTACAGACCCTAGAAATCATCACGTGATCTTTCTTTGTGTTCAGTCCTCACTCACATGGTTCCGAAAATTACTTCCCAGAAGATCACATATCTTTCAACTAATCTAGTTTAAGCATGTTTAACCCTGAAGTTTTCTCTGAACAAATGACCGAAAAGATAAATGCACTTTTGTGACATAGGTGGCCAAATTAATTCTTTTAAATCTTTCCACATGCACCACCATATATCATATTTCTTGAAACTGGGTTGTTACAATTTGGCCCCATTAACAGACCACAACATCCTCATTGTGTAATAAGATCGTCACCCTTGACGGTGTGAGCCATTTTGTCTCCACACATGTCTGGGTTTGGCTCTGATATCACTTTTAATGCCCCAACCGCCATCTTAATGAGCTCTACATCCTCTCCAGACCCATGGGTCCACCTTTACTGGTCTGACGGTTGGTACGCTATATCCTGGAGGCTTTAAAAACTTGTTACCAACTCTACAAATCACCACGTGATCTTTCCCCATGTATTTTTCTCTCATATGGTTCCGAAAATCACTTCCCAAAATGTCATCCATCCTTCAGCTATTCCAGCTCAAGCACGCTTAACCTTTGAGTTTTCTCTGGACAAGTGACTGAAAAAATAAGTGCACTTTAGTGACATAGCTGACCAAATAAATTCTGTAAATCTCTTTGCATGCTCCACCATGTATCATATTTCCTTCGTAAATAACATGTTTCCAAAATTAAAATATATCTATATATAAAAATCTTGCTCTCTTCTCAAGATGCCACCTCATAATATGTAAAACTATAATTACAAAATATTTCAACTCCAAACACAAATCATTAATAATGTTCAGTTTAGAACCACAAAAAAAACTGAAATTATTCACACTTGATGTCCTCCAAACACAAAACAAACATACCTTTTTTTAAAAACATATTAGATAACAATATTATTTATTTATATATATAATACAATATTGTATGTCTACAATTTTACGAAAAAATTATCATCTCTAACTTAAAACCACATTTACAAAATCTATAATCTTTTATTTAGCACCACACAAAAAAAAAAACCAAAATTATTCATTCACTTCATATATACCAATATTATATTACTAAAATACAATATTTTATGCCTAAAATTATATAAAAAATACATATTAGATGATTGCAATTAAAGAAAAATGCACATTCACATCATTGTTATAAAAAAAGCAACAACGTACATTTAAAATCAACATCTTAGTCATATAATTACTCTTACAAATTATTTTATTATACATTTTTGTCTTGTCAAATACCCAAGAAAGAGAATAAATTCATACTTATTGAAAAAACATACATAAATTGTTAATCTTAACTCTTTATTACATTGTCTTAACTCTCAACAAATATAACCTCACACTCCTCTTCAGTTATAAATAAATCATTTGGTAATTCTAAATGATCATATTCACCCATTACAATGTAATTTTCTCAATTTATCACCAAATTAAATAAGATAGAAACTTCCCACCTTTCTTTTCGGAATTGAAAGATGGTCAGAATCTCAACATGTAATTGCAAGATTTTTTTTTTTTTTGGGAATCATTGGGGGTCTACGTGTTGCTCCTTGATGAAAATGTATAATGACTTCCACGACTAACATATAATGAACTACTCAAATACGACATGTATTTCTAATTATTGTCCCCATCCTTGCAATCAATGATCAGGAAATATTATATTCATGTTCAACAAGATTATATTCGTTGAAATTTTTTTCTGAGAACTTCATCTTAAAGCAGCCAATACCAGAGTTATCACCGGTAACGATAATACATAATCTCGACTAGCGTCAAAAAACTACCAATGTCGTCGTAGATGGAATTAAGCCTAGAACTTGTTGAAAGAATTCTAAATACTCAAAATCAGAAGATGACAAATTTGATACTTGATATGCCATGAATATGGCAAAAGCAAGGAAAAGTCCATTGTGTTGCACTCTCTCTCTCTCTCGAGAAATTTTGGTTCCAGTTTGACAATCTATATGATTTGGAAGAGGTGTATGAGAAAGGAGTTCAGATCTACAATGAGTGGCCACTGGTTATGCAGAAGTGGATAGAGAACCCATTGGAGGATTATCTTCAATTTATTCCAATTTGGATACAAATCAACAACTTCCCTATGAACCATTTCACAACTCCGGTAATCACGACAATTGCAGAATTGCTGGGTCAAGTGGTGGATGTCCTTTTCGACCCAAAGAAGCCGATGACTAAGGATTATGTTCGTGTCAGGATTCTATTCAACGTTGCCCTGTCATTGCATAAAAAAAAATATGATAGAGCCTCCTCATGGAGAGAAAGTAAAGGTGAGATTCCGCTACGAGAAGATTCAAAAAAGGTGTTATCATTGTCAGCGAATAACACATGAGAAGGAATTCTGTCTCCTACTCATTAAACATATACAAAAAGAGGCTAGAGAGATGATATCAAAGTATAAGTTGTAAGACTCATATATAAGACTAATAATTGATCAAATCACATAACAATAGAATCAAAATCAAACAATAATTCTAAGAAAAATTTAGTAGAAAAAACCTTTGAAATTGAAATTGAAAAAAACATAAAGTGAAGCCAATAGCTAACTCTTTCTCCCGAATCCAAAAGAGCTCCCACAGTGAGGTGGTAAAATAGAGCTTTTGAACCCACCACAAAAGCTTCACTCTTTTGTGGAATCTACAAAAATAAGACCCTACTCAATACTCTCTTGAGAAAACTTACTATGTGAGGGAGAGGAAAAGAAATTGAGTGAGTGAGTCCTTTTGATCAAGAGATCAAGACTATATATAGAGTCAAGAGAGTCTTGAATTACAAATATTTGCAATTATTTCACATTATTATTAGATAATTCTCTTTAATGAAAATATTTTTGGAGTTACAAATTTGTAACAACCATAGTAATTACAATAACATTATGACTTATATTTCTTATTTAAAAAGTTTCTACAATCCCCCACATAAATAGAAATACGACGCATTAAAGAAAGAATCGACAAAATATGTAGACACAAAAGACAAGAATGACTCGATAAACATGGTAAAAAAACAATTGACGAGATTTTATACAAAAAAACACTGTGTTTGAGCTGGTAGTATTTTTTTCAACTTTGAACCAGTTATAGTTAATATTTGTCGAGCCTAAAAAAGTGAACATGATGTCTTGAACTTTCTAGATTTTTATGTAAACCGAGACACAATAGTTATAACATAGTGTTATTTATAGTAGAGTAGGAGGTTCTCTATTGTGTTCATTGTGGCCTCGAACTTGCCTGGTATGTTCGTAAGGGAATCTATATAATTTTACCTGGATAAATTCTCCTAAAAACGACCGCATTTCAAACTCACTAGGTGATTCGTGGAATAAATTTGTTTTAAGAAGTAGCATTTGCAACTCCACTGATATGTCAAAGCTATTTGATCATTAAAAGCATTGCTTAACCTTGATTTTGTATTTCTTGGCATGACGATTGTCATTAGGAATGGTAGTGTCGTGCTTTGATGACAATCTATTTGACTTAGTTGTCCCATTGAACCTATCGCCTGAGATCGCCAGTTGTATAAGTTAGATATCCTTTATAAAGTTGTCGTTACAACATGCTTTAAACCCATTCCTTTAGACGATTTGAGCTCTTGGTCTCTTGTTAGGCCTTTAGTGAATGGATATGCTATGTTATTAACAGACTTAATGTAATCAATTTTGATCACACCACTCGAGACCAAATGTCTGATAGTTTTGTGTCATCGAGGAATGTGATGAGATTTAGTATTATATAGATTATTGTGTGCTTGGGCAATGGCCGATTGACTATCACAGTGTACTCTAATAGCAGGGGCTGGTTTCCCCCATATAGGAACATTTTCTAAGAAATTGTGTAGCTATTCTGCTTATTATGCACCTTTGTCTAGAGCAATAAATTCTGATTACTTGGTTGATCAAGCCAACAGAGTTTGTTTAGAAAATTTTCAGGACATCGTAGCACTGCCTAATTGATACTACGAGTTTTAACCCTATATCCTACTGCAAGTGCACAACAAACGTAATAGTACTTAAGGGACGAATTCCTTAGAGAACCATGTTACACTCTCAACTTCTATTAAATCGCAAGCTATATCAATCAAAATTAGAGAAGTGAATTCTAACACCTTTGACGTGAATGTAATCAAATAACTAAAGCAATCGAATGTCGGGTATTCATTCAAGAATTATAATTCTTGTGAGGGAAACTATTCAGGAACTACTCTGATCTTATTCTCGGCTTGACATAAATACAAGTAAACCAACTCTCATTGAATCTACCCCTCTATTAATAACCTAAAGGTCATAACTCTCGTTGGTTTCAGATTACAAGTAGGCTTTATTGCTTAGGTTCAATTACCCACAACCCAACCTAGCATCAACTCTCGTTGGTAGTGAAGAATTTGCTCTTCTAATCTAGTTCTAGCTCTTAGCAATCTTCTAGAAAGTTAACAACCTAAAATCATCGACTAGGTGATCAGGCTAATCTATGCATTAAACTCGAGTATTATAAGGAGAATCATCTATTCATCAATCCTATTTGTTCTCCAACATTGAATTCTAAAACCCTAGAATCCCTAGATCCGATCTAAGATCTACTCAGACGTAGAACAATAAATCAAGCAAATCATGATGAACTGAAACTGAAATTGCAATAATAAAGAGAAGGAGGATTTAGAAATTCTTCTCAAGTATGAAGAGATCTTCTTCCTAGCTTACAAACTCTTAAAACTTCTATAAAATTTGTCTCTCACAACTCAAAGACTGCTCTCAAAATAAAATAGGAAAAGAGTATTTATAGGGCCCAAAACAAGAGCTAAAAAATCGCGAAATTAGGTTTCTGCGAAAGGCATCTATCGATCGATCCTTGATTGATCGATCGATCTTTGGATGTTGAGTCGATCTTCTCAGAAACCAAGTCGTTCTTCAGATCGTTCCCACAATCCTTGTTAGATCATTGATCGATCGATCCTTGGTAGATCGATCGGTCATTCCTTTCGTGGAGAATGCCAGAAAATGCTTCAAACCTCTCCAAAGTTTTTGACCTAAAATCTCAATAAAACATAGACGAATTTCCCAAATATAACCGTAATAATGAGCTCAAAACTGACAAAATTTGAGGAACATCAATTCCCCCAGACTTAGCTTCTTGCTTGTCCTCAAGCAAAGAAAGAAAGACTGTAGGGAGATCACATCTCATCATTCAAATGACTCTCTCGAGATCGTGCACATCAAGTCCAAAGTGATCACAAGAATACGACTCATCAAATCGAGACCACCTTGTACTTTACCCAGACTTAGGAAACATAACAATCTGGTGTCACAACTCAAAACAAACAATCAGAATTCCCATACTGACTCCCTAATAAATCAAAGTGCAGTTTCATTCGAGGGAATATTGATCAAAAGGTGAAGAGTTCATACTTCTAATCTCTAGACTACCTTCAATTTGATTCCATCTCTCTCTTTTCCTAAGATCAATTCTTATTAGTAAGTTGCTTCATCGGAGTTTCCTTCAGTAAGCTAATTAATAAAGTGAAAAATATCACGTCATTGGATGTATCCTCAGAGACGTCTAATTCACTTTAAAAATTCGCAGTGTCATTGGAAAACTTTTACCCTAGGCTAACTTAATTCAAAAACTTATATCGACCATCAGAATTTTTGGCTCAAAATGCTTGAACATGATGAAGAGAGACACAAAACCAAACTTACAAGGAACATCTTTCATTGAGTAAAGAGAAGGAACATACCTGATGTATTACTAATTCCCTTAACGAGAGGATTAAGTCAGGTTAGGTGTGAAATCAACATGAAATCCCCTGAAAGTTGAGATGAATGTGCTCTGAAACTGATTGTTGCTTTGTCTCTAGGTTTTCTAATAGTCTAATCGGTTTCTGACAAATGCAAAACAAGTGATACTAAGTTCAGGATAATACATAAATAAAAGAAGGAAATAGTGAGAAAAATCTAAAATGAAAAGTAACAAAACAGAAAAATGCGTTAGTCAATAAATGTTCTCCCCCAGACTTACTTTACACTGTCCTGGTGTAAAAATAAACCAAAAGGAAGACATAAAAACACATAAGAAATAAAAGTAAGCAAAAAGAAATAGTCTTAAATAAAATGAAAATAAACTAAAAAAAAAGTTGGAAGTAGCGAATAAGCTACTCAGGGCTCTCGCTGTAGCGGTCGCCTGGTGCTTTGCGACGGCGAGGAACACTGTAATCCATTGGTTGATTATCCTCATCATCATCAGACCGATTTCCAGCAACATCCAGTCGGCGAGTAGGTGCAGTAGACATGGAGGCATGCTCATCACGATTGGCTGCAGGTGCACTCATACAAAGGGACGCTAGGATCCTCCTCAAAGCATTTCAGATGGTCCACTGAATCGGCTTCTTCCTCATCTCGTTCTCGACCTGCCACTCTCTGTACTTTGATCTGTGAAGTCCGGCGAGTAATGAGGCAATCTGAGTTCCTCCTCAGGAAACTCAGGAAGCAGAAAGCAGAAAGCTGAGCGCCTGATGCTGCAGGTACGAACTGAGTAGAGGTGGAAGCTCCAGCTCTCCTACATCAAGCATGTGGTGCGACAAATCAGGCCGAAACTCCACGTTCTCTCTGCAGTTAACTGAAGTGATGTGAGGAGCTGGGAGGGTAACGTACATTATCTGGGGTATGTCATCGAAGAAGGTCCAAAACTTCTTCTCCAGAAAGTACCCAAATCTGGCCAAGGGAGCTGTTTCGATCAAATCGATCCTCTGCACAACCTCTGTCTGCCCGAGATCTCACCCATGGAACATGAAGATCGGTGTCATGGGACTACCAATTGCTTCAACCACTCCCTTCCGTGGGTCATCTCTGTATCTGCGCCTGATTATCTCATTGGCAAAAAGATAGCACAGTTGATGTTCATAAGAGGTCCTGTAGCGAGAGTAGGATCTTGGTACAAATCTGGTACCAGAGGAGAGATGGCATCGTGCAAATACTCCTACTGAGATCTGGTTACACTGCCTGACTCCTCCTTTGCTAGAATTGTCGACTCGATCGATCCCTGTCTTGATCATTCGATCTGTGCTCTTGCGAGCATAGAACGATCAATCTTTACCTACTTGGTCGTGCACTAGATCGTGCACAAGTTCTTCTTAAATGACTCGATCGATCCGACTTTTTTCATGTCGTGCTCTGGATCGTGCGGTTTTCCTGCTCGATCGATCCATGTTTTTCATGTCGTGCTCTGGATCGTGCAGTATTCCTGCTCGATCGATCATGTGTGCTTGGCTGTGCTTTGGATCGTGCATAACCTACTGTGTGCGATTGATCGATCGATCATTGGTAGATCGATCGATCGTTGCTTTCGAGAGCTTCCTACTTTTGAACAAAAACACAAAAACAAAAACAAAAACGAAATCAAACTAAAAGGAAATACGAAAAATAAACTACCTAATAGCGGGTTGCCTCCCACTCAGCGCTTTTTTACAGTCATTAGTTTGACTCGGACACAATTCAGATGGCGGAACTGCTTGAGTGAGGTTTGCTCACTCCTCGGACATTGATCTCCTCAATGATGAACTTCTTCAACTGTTCATCTTTCCTCAGACTCATACATAAGAATTATTAATTGGTTTTGATTCTATTTCTACGTGCTTTGATCAATTATTTGTCTTATATATGAGTCTTACAGTTCAAATCCAAAATATCTAAGAATCAGATCAATCAATTTTTTTATTTTCGATTTGACAAAGAAAAAATCATGTTAAATAACTATTGCGTTAAATCAAATAAAAATAAAATAAAATAAATATAAGACCAATTAAATAATAATAAATAAAAATGAAATTTTAATTTATTTATTTTCTTTGTCTCTTGCTTTTATTTATGTTTATAACCTGTTTAATTTATGTAAATTGTTTTTTCTTCTATTTTTTGTGATCTAGCTCTTCTCCTCTTCTAATTTCTTTTTATTTCTCTGTTAACTAGAAACTTATGGCATTGATTAACAATGATACATATATGGTCGATTTTGACACCAACCCCATTGCACCAAAACAAACTAATGAGTTGACACCCTCAGGGACTGGTCCGCCATTATTTGTGCAAGAACCCGTGGTTCCAAATGCCTTTGACACGCCTGAGAAATTCGTTGGTACAGATTTCAATGAATGGTAAGACATGATGTTGTTTTTTTTGACAACATTAAAACTGTCACGGTACTTAACCGAGGATAGACATGTGCTTCTTCCGGATAGTACCGATCCACACGCACTGGCTAGCATCCACGCGTGGGACCACGGTTATTACTAATGTAATGGGTAAATCAAGGCTAGCTTGAAAGGATCCATTTTTAAGGTTTTCCAAGAGTACAAAACTTCAAAGGCCCTTTGGGAGGCTTTAGAAGCAAAGTACAAGTCGACTGTGTTGGCTCCGGGAAGTTTGCTACACGCAAATTCCTATACTTCAAAATGGTGGATTCAAAACCCATCATAGAACAAGTCCATGAGCTTCAAATGCTTGTATATGAGCTTGCAAAATAGGGGATGAAAATCTGTGAGATTTTCGTTGTTAATTGCTTCATCGAGAAGTTAATACCACGCTGGATTGATTTCAAGTGGTACCTAGATCACAAACAAAAAAAACTCACCTTACCAAACTTGGTTTCATGGCTTCAAAACAAATCTTTAAAACGTGAGAAGTCGAACTTATTTATGATGGCGCACAATGCCATTATGGCCGAGTATAACCGTAAAGGTAAGGGAAAGGTCGGGCCTTCTAATGGTGGTCAAACATGTGTCCAAAAACCGTTAGGACCTAAGGCTCACAAAGGGGTCAAGAAGACCAACAAGAAGTTTGTTGGAAAATGCAACTTTTGCTAGAAGGTTGGGCAAAAAATGGCAGATTGTCGTTCCCGTCTCAAAGAACAAAACCAAGCAAACATCACGGAGGCAAATTTGTGGGCAGTCGTCACTGAAGCACACATGGCTGAAGAAAATCCGATGGAATCGTGGTATGACACGAGTGCCACGACACACATATGTGTCAACCATGACATGTTTAGTACTTACCAAACGTACACCACCGACGAAAATCTTTTGGTGGGAAACATCTCACACTCCAAGATCGAAAGCGCTGGCAAGGTGGTCTTAATGATGACATCGGGCAAGGAGGTCACTCTCTCCAACGTGAAGCATGTACCCGACATGAGGAAGAACTTGATCTCGGGAACATTGATGATCAAGTATGGCTTTGACATTAATTTTTCATCCGATCAATTGATCCTTAGGAAGAATAGGATGTTTATTGAAAAGCGTTATGTCACACAGGGACTAGTCAAAATGAGTGTAATGACTGTCCACTGGAATGATGGGGCTTCAAGCTCTAAAATTGTTGTAACTAATTTGGCTAATAATAAGAATTCATTTGCTAATGTTGTTGAATCTTATAATAATTGGCACATGCCTTTAGGACATATATATTCTAAATCAATCGAAAGATTAATGAATTTAAATTTAATACCTAGATGTTCAACAAACAAAGACAAATTTGAGATATGCATTCAAGCAAAACTCGCTAAAACACCATCACCTCAAGTAGACAGAAATATCGAACCTCTAGGACTTATCCACACAGATTTGTGTTACCTGAAATTAGTTTTAAGTCGAGGTGGTAATGAATATTCTATAACTTTCATAGACGATTACACGAAGTATTGCTATGTATATCTTTTACATAGTAAGGACGAAATTCTTGAAAAATTCTAAGAATACAAACTTGAATTTGAGAATCAACTAACATGAACTATTAAAACTGTCCGTAGCGATACAGGAGGTGAATACCTTGGTCCGTTCAGTGCGTTTTGTCGAGACATGGCATTATCCATCAAACCACCGCTCCATATTCACCATAATATAATAGCGTTGCAGAATGCAAAAACCGAACTCTTAAAGTGATGATGAACGCTATGCTCCAAGAATCTAGTACACCCCAGAATCTGTGGGGAGAAGGTTTGCTCATATTGAACTATATTTTGAATAAAATACCACACAAAGCTACGGGCAAAACGCCTTATGAGCTTTGAAAAGGTAATGTACCTTCGTACAAATACCTCAATGTATGGGGGTGTCTTGCAAAATTTTTGGTACCACCTCCTAAGAAGGCCAATGTAGGTACGAAAATTGTGGATTGTATTTTTCTTGGTTATGCACACAATAGTAGTGCATATCATTTTTTGGTATGGAAATCAGATATACCTGATATCCACAAAAATATGATAATGGAATCTCGAAATACTCATTTTTCAAAAATATTTTCCCGTGTAACCAATTCAATCTTTGAAACGGTCACATGACGAACCGAGCCCTCCCGATGAAAATCAGGCAACTACTTCTGGTATCGAGCTTTATATTTATCGATAGGCCCTGAGTTTTGGACAAATGGTTTTCCCTGAAAAGGTGACCCTTGAGGCAGTGTGGATGATGGAAAAGTAACATCCCGAGAGTTCTCGACGTTAGTGCTCCTGTAGGAAAGGTAGTTCGGGTTTTGTTCCCTGTTATGCCTGTTAACATAGTTGACCTCCCTTTGGTATTCAGAACTAGCCGAAGCATTTTGAACCTGAGCCACTTCTCTGCTGTCCTCAACCTGATTCACACTCCTCTGATTACCCTGATTCGCTCGGATCAGGATATCCAACTTCTCAGCAATGTCATCAATCCTCTGAATCTCCACACTATTTACCTTCCTAGTCTGATCATATTCCGGACAATGACTACCAGAACTTGCAGGTAGGTTGTCGATCAGAGTGAAGGTTTTATCCCTAGTGTTGGTCATGAAGTCCCCATTGCTGGCAGCATTCAGGGAATTCTTGTACTTCCACTCGATTCCAGTGTAGAAAGTGTTGAGAAGCTGCTCATCCGAGTACCCATGGTGTGGACAATCTCGCTGGTACTCCTTGAAACACTCCCATGCTTCATCCAAAGATTCCCCAGATCGTTGCTTAAACGATGAAATCTTGCTCCTGAGCGCTGCAGTCTTGGATTTCATGTAGAACTGATCAAGAAACGCTACTCGAACCTGAGCCCACGTGGTGAGTGATCCTGGAGGTAGTGAACGTAACCATCTGGAAGCTCTGTCTAAGAGTGAATGATGGAAGAGCTACACTTCACATAATCAGCAAGTACACCATTAGAGCTATTGGTCCCACATATGTCTTCGAAGTTCTCTATGTGATCCATAGGATTCTCCCCTAGAAGTCCATTTAAGACATACTGCTTCACTAACCCAATGAGATGAGGTTTGATATCATAATCATTCCTCTCAATAGCAGGAGGTCGAATAGCAGAGCGATTGCGATAGTGAGTATGCGGAGTGTCCATGTCACCTATCGCTCTGCGTTGAGCAGGCTCTCGTGCTCTCCTAATCTCAGCCAACTCTCTCTGCAACTGCTGCACCATTGTGGCCATATCTTGCGGATCCTGCGCTTGATTTCCTGGATGATTCATATTTCTGTCTCTTCGGTTTTCTTTTTCAACTCTCACAAGTTCTTGATTATCCAAGTTGAATAGGTGTTATGAACCTTGACTTCTGGTCATACACCTGGAAAAGAACAAAAAAAAAACAAAAAAAACGTAAGTAACGATATAAACTTGAAATTGTAAACTGATAATCGAAAGGCAACTATTGGTTCCCCGACAACGGCGCGAAAAACTTGATACTATGAGTTTTAACCCTATATCCTACTGCAAGTGCATAGCAAACGTAATAGTACTTAGGGGTCGAATTCCTCAGAGAACCATGTTACACTCTCAACTTCTATTAAATCGCAAGCTATATCAATCAAAATTAGAGAAGTGAATTCTAACAACTTTGACGTGAATGTAATCAAATAACTAAAGCAATCGAATGTCGGGTATTCATTCAGGAGTTAGAATTCTTGTCAGGGAAACTATTTAGGAACTACTCCGATCTTATTCTCGGCTTGAACATAAATAAAGGTAAACCAACTCTCATTGAATCTACCCCTCTATTAATAACCTAAAGGTCCTAACTCTCGTTGGTTTCATATTACAAGTAGGTTTTATTGCTTAGGTTCAATTACCCACAACCCAACCTAGCATCAACTCTCATTGGTAGTGAAGGAATTGCTTTTGGTTAGGTGAAGATGAGGGTCCACATGAGTTTTTGCGGTACCATTTGTGTAACACTTAAAACGTTGCAGAGTTGTTCAACATTATGAGTTTGTGACAAAGTGTATCCATCAGAGGTACATGTGAGCTTAATCCCGAGAATGACACTTGCGAGACACATGTCTTTCATTTCAAACTAACTACTTAGCATGTTTTTAGTTTGTTGGATTATGTCTTTTGTGTTACCGAGAATGAGCATGTCATAGAGACACAACAAAACATATGCACTATGAGTTTGTTTAATATAAATGCAGTTATCACATTCATTTATTTGAAACCCATTTGTCATCATAACATTGTCAAATTTTTCATGCCATTGTTTTGTTGCTTGGTTAAGCCCGTACAATGATTTGACTAGACGACAAACTTTATGTTTCTAGTAGCAACAAATCCTTCATGTTGCTTCTTATAAATCTCTTCTTCTAAATCTCCGTTTAGAAAAGCAGTTTTGACATCCATCTGATGTATTTCGAGATCACGTAAAGTGGCAATACCGACTAACAGACGTATCAAAGTGATTCTTGTCACCAGAGAATAGGTGTTAGAGAAATTTAAGCCTTCTTTTTGTCGGAAACCTTGTACCACGTGGCGATCTTTATATTTATAAAGAGGAGAAAGTTGAGAGGAGAGGGTGACGGGAAATAAAATAATGATGGCAATGTTTTAAGACCGGTTGAGATCAGAGACAATGTTTTAATTGGAAACCTGAGAATGGAGGACGAGGGGAACATAGTTACAGATGCAATGGTTGTGGAAGTGGTCTAAAATGAAAAGGAAAAGAGGAGAAAGTTGAGCTATGAAGGATGGTGAAAAGACCAAAACCAGAGGTAGTCCCAAGTAATGAGCATCATTATGTGGAATTCCTAGACTCAAGGAAGTGCGGAAACAACATTTCTCTGATGTCTTGTTTTTAATGGAAACAAAGAACAACAAAAATACTATTGTAGATATGCAAATTTGGTTGGGGTATGATCGGGTATATACGGTGGAGTCGGTGGGCTTCAGTGGAGGTTTAACAGGTTTTTGGAAGGCCTTAGTCTTGGTAGTTATTAACTTTGCTGGCAAGAATCTAATCGATTTTTTTGTGACATCGGGAAACAACAACTACTTTCTGCCGTGTGTTTATGGTGCTCTGATGGCTGTAAATAGGAACTTGGTGTGGGAACATATTTAAAGGTGTAAATAGAAAGGAGCGGTGGTGTATGCTAGTGGATTTCAATGCAATGTACGAAGGAAAATCACAAACGTATGGGAAAGCCAGAGATATAAATGGTAATAAAAGCATTACAAAGCATATTGGAAATTGTCGGAAAGAGCTGAGCCTATGGAAGAAGGAGAATGACTATAATTCCAGAAAATCTATCATTCTACTACATGAGGGGTTGGAGACAAAACAATCGGCTCTGAGGCCAGACTCTAGTACAATATATGAAATCAAAAGGAAGGTTGGCACAACGTATCGTGACGAAGAAGTCTTTTGGAGACTGAAAAGCCGTGAAAAAGGGTTATTGGAAGGTGATGGTAACACCAAGTTCTTTAATAGAGCGGTTAAGGCAAACAAAGCTAGAAGATATCTGGGGAAACTGAAGGATAATCGAGGCCTCAATCAATATTCTAAAGCTTCCAAAGGGGGACGTAGCGGCAAGGTATTTTACGGAACTCTTCACTACATTAAACCCACAGAGTATAACAGCCTTATTTGATGGCTTTCAGAGCAAAGTAACATACCGAATGAATGAGAATCTAATGGAGAGAGTTACAGACAGAGAGACTCAAGAGGCAGTTTTTTCTATTAACCCAACCAATGCCCCAGGTCCTCGTGGAGTGACAAGGTGCTTCCATCAAAATTATTGGCCCACGGTGGTCCTTTAATCTACTCAGAAGTCAAAATGTTCTTTGAGAATGACCACTTCCCACTTGAATGGAATTTCACCCATATATGCTTGATCCTAGAGAAAGAAAATTCAACATGTATGTCGGATTATAGGCCCATAAGTCTGTGCGTTGTAATCTACGAAGTCATTTCCAAGCTTATTTCAAGAAGGCTAAAAGGGATTCTACCTTTGATTGTTTCTCTGTCATAATCTACTTTTGTAGCTGAACGCTTAATTACTGATGATATTATGGTGGCACATGAGCTCACACATGCATTGAGAACACACCCCCACAATCTCAAAATAATACATGGCGATAAAGTCTGACATGTCAAAAGGTTATGATCGCGTGGGGTGGACTTTGTTACAGGCTCTTTTGACAGCGTTGAGTTTCAATAGGCGGTGGATTGATGGAGTAATGTTCTGTGTTACCACAGTGACATTCTGTGCTAATCAATGATCAACCTTTTGGCTACATCAAGTCGACGCGAGGTATTAGACAGGGAGATCTCCTCTCTCATTTCCTATTTGTTTTATGTAGTGAGGCTTGATCGCACTTAATTTTCAAAGCCTGCGCCACAGACAATCTTACATGAATTGGTTTTCAGGCAATGATCCTTGAATTAGTCACTTATTATTTGTCGATGACCACCCACTTCCTCATGAAGGCTACAAAACAATAAGCTAGGGGATTCATGCAGATTTTACTCTCCTACAAAGAAGCATCCGAACAGACTATTAATATTGAGAAGTTAGCTATATCTTTTAGTACAAAAACAGAGAAGATAGCTCAGTTAAAAATACAACCGCTTACGAGTATCCACATTGTAGGTGGTGATGGTTCTTATCTTGGCTTACAGGAGGTATTCAAGGGATCCAAGAGAAATCTGTTTAACTACATGACATAGAAACTACAACAGAAAATGACAAGATGGTTTTCTAAAACACTCACACAAGGTGGAAAAAGGATTTATTAAAGGCGGTGGCAATGGCGATGCCAATTCATGTAATGTCATGCTTAAAAATCCCCAAAATGACATGCAAGAAACTGTCAGCCGCGATGTCAGGTTTTTGGTGGAATGCTTGTGAAAATAAGAGGAAAATCCACTGGAAGAGCTGGAAAAAATGTGCCTACCAAAAAACAAAGACGGGTTGGGCTTTATGGATTTGGAGTCCTTTAATCAAGCATTATTGGCCAAACAAGCATGGAGAATCTTCCCGGACCCGAATTCTACGCTAGTAAGACTGATGAAGTCTAGATACTTCAGGTTCAACGATTTCTCAGAGGCGACAATGGGATCGAGACCTTCATATGGCTGGGGTAGTGTATTGTATGGGAGAGAACTTCTGATAAGAGGGTTGGGCAGACGAATGGTGAATGGTAATAACACTAAAGTGTGGCTAGATCACTGGGTCATGAATGGGGATATGCGCCCTCCATGGCAAAATAATACTTTCTTCAACTTAAATTTAATTGTTTCTGATTTGATTGATCAGGATAGAGGAGAATGGAGAATGGACATATTGGAAGAAATTTTCCTTCCGTATGACATTAACATCATTATAAAACTGACGTGAAATCCCGAAGGAATCGTCACTCCAAATTGTAAGGACAGTCCTTGGTATTCAAAGAACTTGAGTAACCTCCACCTTAGATATATCAAACCTAAGATTGTTGTTTCAACTCGCCTTCAATTAAGCAAGGTGGTGGAACCACAGAATGTTGACTCGAGTAGCCCCCATCTTTAGTATATTAAACCAAAGATTGTTGTTGTTTCGACTCGCCCCTTTACGCCAATGGCTAAGAATGGCCACACAATTGTGACGGAAATCCCTTGATAAACCAGTTTGATCTCTTGGATATGACACACCAAGAAAGATCAAAAAGTTCACAAAGAACAAAAGAGAATCACTCTCAAATTTATTGATAAAATGTTGGATCCTCACAAATGAGAATTACATGAGTTTATAAAGAAAAGAAAGGATTCTCTAGATTCCTGTAGACTTATTGAATGTCTTAAAGATGAAGAGTAAAGACTACTAAGTAAATGACAAGTAAATGTCACAATTTATTATGACTTGAATGAGAAGAACTCTTGAACTTTTGGCGTCCAAAATATCTTTTAGTCTTCCAAATTCGTCACTATTCATGGGCTGGATTCTAATACTTGATTTAGGACTTCTCTTCGACTTGTAGAAGGCTCAAAGTGGGTTGGACTTGACAAGTATAAAGTCCAATGGATTCATTATGTTGTTCTTTGTCTAAAAGACCTTGAATAAATCCACAAATGCTCTCCTTGATTTGCTTAGCCTGTGATCTTGTAATTGGACCGACTGAAATCTCCAAAGCTCTCTCGTGATCTTCATTGCTTAGCTCCAAGTTCGCCTTAGTTTCCTTGCTGTTTTCCGTGATCATATTATTCGAAACAAATTCGAGGAGAAGTTGACTTTTGGTCTTGGAGACATCTGAAAAGTGGAGATTATACTGTCAAGAGCGGGTATTGGTTGGCAATTCGAGAAAATAAAATACAGCTATGCCATCTTGCATCATCTATGCGGTCTATAGCGACACTCAAAGAACATGTATGGAAAGTGCAGACACCACAAAAGATAAGGAACTTCATGTGGAAACCACTATTGGATTGCCTTCATGTATTTGAACGGTTAAATGACAAAAGTACTGAAATGGAGAAAACATGTGAGATTTGTGAAATGATAGAGGAATCATCCAATCATGTTTTCTTAAGTTGAACTATTGCGAGACATCTCTGGGCACTATCAGGAATTCAAAACCCGGAAAACGGCTTTGACAAAGGATCAGTGGCCTCAAATTTATATTATCTGTTCCATATGTTAAAGAACAAAACCATTTCAGAACTTAACAGAAGGTCTATCCCTTGGATACTATGGAATTTATGGAAAAAATCGAAATGCAGTAGTCTGCAAGGGTGTCACCTAACTGAGTATGGAAACCATTAAGAAAATCCAAGAGGACATAACAGAATGGTTTGGTGCCCAAAACATTGAAAGTCATACAAGGAATGGGATTATGGATAAAGCACTGAAAGCAAAAACACTATGGAATCCCTCACGAGAGGGTTGGAGTAAGTTTAATGTAGCTGCTTCTTGGGATCAAAGAACAAAAAAAAGGCGGAATAGCATGGACACTGAGAGATCACAATGGAACTATGTTGATACACTCTCGCAGAGCTTTTAACAACTTGGGATCTCTGGTGGAGTTGAGATTTAAATCTCTATGTTGGGCTATTGATAGTATGCAGAGCCATAAATTGAACCAGGTTATTTTGCATATGATGCATTTGAACATGTCAACGCTTTACTCAAACCCCAAACCTGGCCCTCATTCTTGAGCTCTTCTGCAATACGCAAGGATACTTTATGACAAACCACTTGGTGGCGAATGGAATTTGCAGACATGAGATCAAATAGAAGAACCACACTCATTGCTCAAAGTGTCATAAAAGGGAATCAATGGCGATCATATTTGGCGACCGGACAACCTTCTTGGCTCCAGAATCTCTTTGTTGTTGAGAGTGTTATCTCCTCCTCTTATTGATCACATTTATTTGTGTGTTTAGTATGTGAACTTGTGTTTTTGTTTGATTTTGGTCATTTAGAGTCTTTGACCAAATATCTTGTACCAGATGTTAAACCTTCTGTTTCATTCCAAAGGTTTTTGGTTTGGAACTTTTTAAATATATACTGCTATGGGAGAAAAGTAAATTAATATATATATATATATATATATATATATATATATATATTAAGCACAAAATGAACACCTTAATAATTAGGAAATATTTGATCGCATAAACTAAATCTTCTTCAAAAATTTGAAATCTATATTAAATGTTTTGAAATTTTGAAATTAACTAAATTTTTTTCAAAAATGACACTTTTAACCTCATTCATTAGTAAAACTAGATTACTTGATTATGTTTTGGTATTATGTTTTGGTATTAGTTATTTTTTCTCCTACGTAAGGTATGATATTTGTCTTGTCCATCACCGTTACTATTAACAATCATCTAACATATTCTTAATTACGATAATTTAACATTATCATTAATCATCATCTAACATCATCACTGATTACGATCAAATAACCTAAATTTTAATTGGATATAATTTTGAAGAAGATTCTCACGTAAGCTTGCTTTATTTAGTGTTATGAAGAATGAGTCAAACCAGTAATAAATAAAAATGTATGCATCATCGTTTCTTTATTTTTTTCGGATTAATTTGTTTATGATCATTGAGTTGTATTCATGATTGTTTGATTTGTACGTAACCTTGCTTTCTTTAAATGATCAATATTTGTTTGTTTTTCAACATGTAGTTACTATATCAACTTCAACAACCATAGCGTCCAACTCACTTCCTATACAATTGTTTACTCGTGGAATTGAACCTAAATTTTGAAAGAGTTTGACATATTATTCAAAATTGGATAGCTTATATGATTTGTCAAATCTAATTCCATTGGAAGAGTTTTAACAAATCAGAAATGGTCCACTAGGAGTTCTTTTAAGATTCATCGAGGGTAAATTTATGTGGTCAGCAAGATTAGTGAATGAACTTTTAGCGAATAAACTTGTGACGAATAAGAAGTATTGTGTTTTGACTCTTTGTGGTAGGCAAGCAATGAGATTTTCTTTGAAATAGTTCAAGATAATTATTGGAATAAACTGTAAAGCTTATCCTGAAGAGAATATAGATGTCGAGGATGATCCTCAGTTTCAGAGACGATTTGGGTTATTAGAGAAAAAAATATATCTTACAGTATTGTTGAAGAAGAATATGGACTGCAAGGATTGGGACAACAAAGATAGAATTAGGCTAGCTTAGTTATTTTTTATTTTCCAGTTTCTACTATCTCGTCATCCCGGGAGAGGAATTACGCCAAGATTGTTTCTTTTGTTATTGATTGTAATTTTTTGTAGCATATCCATGGGGACGTGTAGTTTTCGAATAATTAATTGAATCGTTCTTCGAGGTTGAGTTGGATTTGAGCTAAATTTGATATACTATTAATAGTTTTGTTCAAGTGTTATAAGTTTGGGCATATGAAGCTATTCCAGCAATTGGGAAAAAATGTGGATATGCAAAACTAGACATGATAGAGTTTCCACCAATCCTGAAATGGAAAAGATCAAGAAACATATGCAAATATGATCTTCCTCAGAGAAATAAATTGGTACATCCTAGTCCATGCATTATTAGTTAATTATCTACATTTTATTGTCTGTTTAATGTAATTTCATGGTTTCTAGCTAAGTATCTAGATATATAAATGAAACAACCATGTGTTGTTTAAATATGAATATATAGTATTGCGATTAGGCATGAAAAAATATTTTGCTCTACATGATCGTTTTTTTCTTCAGTATGACAATTGGTAGCTATCTTATGTTATATCTATACAATGTTGGATTCTAGCAACCACTCTCAGGTATCTACTAAATGTTAATGTCGAGAGACTAACTACTCAAAACTAAACTAGTGTTTAGATTGTTGTAACACATAAAACCATAGGGAAAATTTGGTACTGACTTATATCTTATAAGGTTTAGTTACAAGTCTTAAGTTATTAATTCAATTTATATTTTATAATTACTTTTGAGAGTTTTCGGTATATGTGATTTTAGTTGAATTAGTCAGCACTGAACTTTTCTATATATTTTCTAAACTGCTCTTCTATATATATATATATATATATATATATATACATAGATGAAATCTTTTTCCATCTTAAATTAGTCACAACTACAAAATTGCTATGAAAAATCTAAATACGTTTCTGTTTTGTCTAAATAGTATTTGACATGTTGAAATGATGTTCACATTTTGTAATTTAATACTCATTGTCAAGTTATTCTCATAGTTTTTCGTGAATGGAGTTATGGATAATGATTCGTAGAATCTATGGATTAATGAAAAACAAGATGTCACCGTTGGTAACATGTTATTGCTTATAAATGGAAATTCCAAAAAAACATTTGAGAAACATTTTTGGAATGATAAAGGGAAATTAGAAGGACCAGAAAGAGATACAAGAAGAAGATGAAGAAGATATGTTGAATAAAAGAAGCCCAAGTCAAAAGGGATAAATGGTAATGATATTGAGTCTTTGGAAGTGTTTTTTGTATGTTCAATGAAGCAAATGACAGAGAAAATTGCATAAAGATATCTCTACACTTATAGATGTTTTTAAGGTGACAAGTTCAAGAATGGAAAAAATTGAAGAGGGCATTAAAGAAATTCGTGACACAAATAAGATTATTACATCGAAGATGGAAAAAGTTGAGGTTGTTGTCAAAGGATTACAAAATACAAGACTTGTTCATGAAGAATTGGTGGAGGAAAATGATTCCAAGAATAATACGTTATAACAAGGCAAATGAAAAAACAAAGCTGGTATGTGAACGAAACCTTATACATATTAATTGATTATTTATTGTTCACTTCTCATTCTTATAGATAATTGTAAATTTCTTAATTACTTCAGCTTTCAAAATATGATCTAAAAGATGTGTCAGTTGAAAATTTAACAAGAAAGGAGCGCTCTAAAAAGTGTAAAATGAATGATGGTGTCAGTAAAAGAAGAATCGTGTGTTAAAACTTTATCAGAAACATCTTCCATACAAGATCGAAATATAAAGACGCAGCTAGAAAAAATTTCATCATCAATAAAAGCTTTGACAAAAGAAAAGCAGCCGATTAATAAGGGAAAAAGGAATAGAAAGCTGACATCACATCTAATATCTCTGTTTAAAACTAATGTTACCATTCATAAGATTATTACTGGAAATAAGCCATGGACAACATATGATCCTTTTGAGCTGGTTAAAGAAACATTGGTCACTATCTTGGAATGTATAGTTAGTAATCTGTAAATTAATTCTTTAAATCTATTATATTTTTATTTGAATTTAAGATTTGTATGTGACATATTTTCCAGTACAGTTTCATGCGGCATCAAAAGAAAAGAAATTAGAAAAAAGTTATTTACACATCTTATGACTCTTCAGAAACATATTAGCAACAGTGTAAGTTATACATCTTTCATTTAAATACTATTTTAATGTCATTTTTGTTAGTTATTTTTCCTTATGTACGTAAGAGTCAACAAAGTTCATATAATAAAAAAAACTCGTAATATATATATGTAACTGAAACGATTATGGTAACAATTTAACTAATTTTTTAACCAAAAATATGTTTAAATAGTATAATAAATAGTACAAATGTTAAAATAATAAGAATATATAATACTGTTTTTTGTGTGATATTTAGTGTTGTGGTAAAAAATGCTCTTATGGTTTAATATTACCAAGTAATCATGTTGTTTTTTTGCAGCACATTGATGCAAGAATGACATTATTTCGGCGAAGATCGTTGATGAGTCCATGTTCATTTAAAGATTGGAGAGACATTTATGGATATCGTATTTACAATGCGCAATATGGTCACAACTACAAAGGAATCAGAAAAGACCCTAAAAATTATAAATAGAAAACTGGTGCTCTACCATTACTACCAAGTAGTGATGCTTCTTGCAGTATGTACGAATAAACAACTTGGTAAATATGTTGATGGTATATATGTAGTGATACACATTAATGATAATCACTGGACTGCATTGGCAATGATCACTAAACTCGACAATATAATAGACTTCTTTAATAGACTTTCAGTATCTATTACTGATTCGAGTTTTTCCTTCTACAAAATGTAACTAATATCACTTTTACGAGATCTTTATATAACCTAAAGCTAAACATTAAAAATTTATGTACTATATATAAAATTTTACGAAAAAGTAAGTATAGTTTTCGAATATTAATAAAAGTTTAGGGCAATTATCAAATTTTCCCTTATAATTACGTGGGCAACTTTTTTCTTCATGCACTCACCAAAACTTACCTCAAAGCATGGAAACGAAGACTGAGAATGAAATTGTCTTTAATCTTTTTAAAACTTTTTTGCGTAAAGTAGAGGAAAGAGAAACTAAAGCGAAGATGATTGTTGGCGTCTCTTCACATCGACGATTTCACTTCCTCTTACGTCACACTTCTTTGTTTTAACTGTGACATGTTTTAATCTCTTTTATTTTTTTGTTTTAATTAATAAAATATTTTTTTGATGTGTTTCTACCACATGAAAAATTCAAATTCTCTTTTTATATAAAATATAAGTTGGTGAATTTTGAAATTATAAATACAAATAATAACATCATGTTTCCTAGTATATCCAAGTAAGATAATAATATCATACCTATTGAAAACGGAATTAAATTACCAAAGATAAATTTTGTTTAATGTATTGTCCTTTACTCCATAAAATATAAGTTCTTTTTTTTTCTTATAAACTAAAGAATATATAGTGGTATTCCCAAACAATTCAATTCATTTAACAGAAAAAAAATTAGTTCTCCAATTAGTGACAGAGCCAGAAAAATAGTTATAGGGGTCAAATTTTTTATGTAAAGCAAATAATTATTTATAAAAGGGTTAAATAAAGGAAACTATACATAAATTAGGAGATTTTTAAAATTATATAGTAAAGGGTCAAATGAAAACTAAAGATAAACTATTACAGATTTTCAAAATTATGACGAGTAGCAGAGTGATCGAATGTTAGTTGTTGTTCCTTGTTGTAACTCTCTGATACTTTTGCTTGGCAGTAGATCTTTCGTGAGCTCTAAACTCACCGTGATGTACCTTGGTTTCACAACCCACATGAACTCGTAAATTCCTTGTGTTGTTTGATCAAATCTAACAAAACACAAAACAATAAGTAAAAATCTGAATAAAAATACAAAAAAGACCAAACAATTAAAAATGTGGTATCATACCACTCATATGCAAGGCTTGAAGGTACTCGTATTCTCAGATATGTAGTTTATTTGTTATTCTGTGTTATATCCGAAAGTAGTTTGTTGTGGTAAAAATTCATGGAACTTACTTAAGGGAATTTTGAGGTGAATGAGTTTAAAAGTGAAAGTGTTTTTCCACTATGGAAGTTTGAAGTTCTAGTTCAACTAGAGATTCTGGGTTTTGATGCTCCTCTCTTACCGATCTATCTTGAAGAAGAGGAGAGTTATGAAATCAAATGTGATGGGAGATTTAGGCTCTAGGATTTCCAGAACCGTGGCTTGAGAGTATGGAAAACTCAATAAGAAGTATTTTTCAATGATAATACTCTAAAGAAGTTTACAGCAAGTTCTGGGGTTTATATATAACCCTAGAAACAAAACAAAATGTAGTTCTAAACAAAAACAACATGTAGTTTGAAACTTATAAAAAAAAAGCAATGCGTTTAAATAAAAACAACGAGGCGTCGTACCTTAATGGTGCACCTCAAAATCTACTAAGTACAAAACCAGATTGGTTTGTACATTATTCTCCTAATGGTAAAACTCCTAAGTAACTCGCCGTAGTGATTCCATCTGCCTCATTAAAAACCATGAGAGAAAACTCAATTGGGACAAAACTCTCTATGGGAAAAAGAGTACAAACTTCCTCACCTAAGTTACCTAGTTATCATTACCAGGAGAAGTCTTCAAGATGGAGATGTTGAAGACTTGTGCAGCTGCCAACTCGTCAACTCCTTTTGCAATGAGGGAATGAGCTTCTTTCGCCATCTCCTTAGCTCTGGAACGTGTAATCCGACCTTCTACTTCTGGTGCTGCAGCTGTTGTGCCATCCACGATCATATCATCCTCTCCCTCTTGAAAATGATTTGTCCTCAAATCTGTATCTGCATCATAAGGAAGCAAATCAGAAACATTGAATGAATTTGATATGTTTTATTTACCTTGGAAATCGATCTGGTAATTGTTGTTGATCCTCTTGATGACTTCAAATGGACCATCAACTCGTGGCAGTAGCTTGCTCTTCCTCTCTTCTGGAAATCGATCTTTCCTGAGATAAATCCACACCAAATCTCCGTCTTCGAATATCAGCTCCTCTCTTCCTTTATTGGTGTGCTTCTGGTACTGCTCAGTCTTCTTCTATATATTTTCCCTGTCTTTGGCGTGAATTCTCCTAACTTGTTCAGCCTTTGCTTTTCCATCTGCACTACATTTCACACTCAAAGGCAAAGAAATCAAGTCTAGAGGGGATTGTGGATTAAAACCATAAACAATCTCAAAGGGAGAAAAGAGAGTGGCAAAATGCTTGGCGTGATTGTAAGCAAACTCTACATGTGGTAGACACTTTTCCCATGACTTGATGTTGCTTTTCACCAACATCCTAAGAAGTGTTGACAATGTTCTTCTGTTCACCACTTCTGTCTGTCCATCAGTTTGAGGGTGGCATGTTGTTGAAAACGTCAATCTGGTTCCTAGCTTAGCCCATAGTGTGCACCAGAAATTTCCTAAGAACTTGGTATCTCGATCTGAAACTATCACTTGAAGCATGCCATGCAATCTCACACTTCCCTTAAAAACAGATTAGCTACACAAACAGCATCATCCATCTTGTGGTTAGCTATAAAGTGAGCCATTTTGCTAAACCTGTTGATATACACGCATTTTAACATATTTTAGGAACCATTTCTAGTTCACTTTTCATACATATATGTTGCATTTACATCTTATTCGCGTCACATATAGGTGTTACGCGCATGTTACATTTGCATAGCATACACATTGCATTTGGGGTTATTTTCAGGAAATGGGACTCGGACCGTCACTCAGCGGTAACTACCCCAGTGGAACTCGGACCGTCACTCAGCGGTATCTACCCCAGTGGGACTCGGACCGTCACTCAGCGGTAACTTCCCCAGTGGGACTTCACCTTTGACGTGCCAAGTCAACTTCACCTTTGACGTGCCAAGTCAACTTCACCTTTGACGTGTCAAGTCAACTTCACCTTTGACGTGCCAAGTCAATTTTACTCCTGACAGGCCAAGCCAACTACGCCTAAGACGATCCAATGACTCGACTCGGCCCACGAAGTCGAGTCAACTATCTTTCTTAACTTTTCCTTTTTTACTTTTTAGGTAAAACGGGGGAACGAGTATAAATACCCCCGTAAGGTTACAAAGAAAAACACGCTTAAACACAGTTTTGAGACCCCTCCGAGTTTTTCATTGTTGTAATCTCAGAACAAGAACTCCACTTTCGTTTTATGATCTTTTCAATTTAGTTTCAGTTTGTTTTTACTCTTAGTTTATTTTCTGAATTTTATTATTATGTCTTCCACCTTTCGTGTTATTTCAATTGTCTTACCTATGAAGTCTGAGTAGTTAATTTAGGGTTCCTGAGGGAACGGACGAGATCAGCGTGGACCTTAAAGTCATCTAAGTCACTTAAGAGTAGAATAATATCATCTCTGTTGTTTCGGTGTTGTTAATGCTTGTTCCTTTCTCATCAATTGAAACATGATTTTAGACGTTTAACTCCCGACGGGTGCGTTGAACCGTCTGACTTAACCGTTTCAAAGATTTACATTCTTAGCCTAAGGGATTAGTTGTCTAAGGTGTTTATTAGGCTCGTTTAAACTGTTGTTTCATGCTAGCTAGGTTATTAAACGCTTATGATGATAAGGTCTGTTGATAGTTTCGCTAAGGCTGTTTACCACGAGAGTGGACTCAGTAGTTATGAGTTTATTGCCTAGAGATCTGCTTTGTGTGAGTTTGTTAAGCGATTTAGTGATTTTAAGTGAAACGCTGATCCGTGATCTCCGCCCCTTAAGAAACCCTTTCTCTTATTCATTGTTTACACTTGACATTGCTCTTTACTGCACTTTGCTACACTATTTGCTCTTTACTGCACTTTGTTACACTATTTGTTCTTTACTGCACTTTGTTACACTATTTGTTCTTTACTGCACTTCGTTACGTTATTTTCTCTTTACTGCACTTTGTTACGCAATTTGTTCTTTACTGCACTTGTCACGCTGTGTGCTCTTACTAAACTTTGTTCCGTTGTTTACTTTTCACTTTTGCTTTCGGTTCCCGTTGCCTAAATTGCTCACTTAGGTCGATAGATAACAAACCATTGAATTAACACGGCTTGAATTAGAGTAGTCTATCACATTTTAATTGCTAGTTACACTCCCACTTGGATTGACACCTATTGTACTACATCGACATTAGTATAATAGGATTTGAAAAACATTGAAAAATCTCGTTATCAAATTGGCGCCGTTGCCAACTGGGTTTTTGTTAACTACATTTAGAATTTTAGATTTTCTGAGATCAAGTTCTTTTTAACCCACGTTACTCACCCACTTCTGGTTCTGTCTCAGGTGAATTTGCAATTCTGCTATTCAACTCGACCTCACCACTCGAGTTGAGGTCACCTGTTGCATGCATACACGTTCTAAAGGCAGTCTGAACCTTCTAAGTTTTAAAGACAGTATCGACAGACTCCCACGTCAGTTGAAAAAGCAGAGAAACTGTACCAACTCCGATCTAGACAACATCATGTCAATGGATCACCCAACCGGATCAAACACACAACATCTCCCCCAAGATATACCTGCAATGGGACCTCACCAGAGGAGGCCTCGAACGATTGGGGCTGGTGATGCACCTAGCACACACACACACTGCGACATGGGATTGTACCTCCTGCTATACCTAACAACAATTTTGAAATTAAAAGTGGTACAATTGCCATGATTCAGAACAACAAGTTTCACGGGCTATCAGCTGAGGATCCTCTTGACCATCTAGATGAATTTGAAAGACTTTGTGACATGGTTAAAATCAATGGCGTCAGTGAGGATGCCTTGAAACTTAGGTTGTTTCCATTTTCATTGGGAGACAAAGCACGCCTCTGGGAAAAGCACATACCTACAGGCACAATCACTTCATGGGATGAGTGTAAGCGAGCTTTTCTAACAAAGTACTTCTCCACGTCAAGGATTGCAAAACTCCGCAATGAAATTTCTAGCTTTGTACAAAAGAACGGCGAATCATTTTCTGAAGTTTGGGAGCGGTTCAAAACTTACCAGTCTTAATGCCCTCATCATGGTTTTACCGCATAGTCTCTACTTAGCACACTCTACCGTGGCGTTCATCCTAAGATACGTATGCTCCTTGACACAGCAAGCAACATGAATTTTTCCAACAAGGATGTTGAAGACGGTTGGGAGCTAGTAGAGAATTTAGCTCAAGCAGATGGCCAATACAACGAAGAATACGACAGAACTGTACGAGGTACGGTACACTCAGACCCCGTAAGCAGAAAAGAAATCAACGCACTGAATGCAAAACTGGATAAATTGCTAGCAGTACATCAGAAACCAGTCAACCAGGTATCTCAAGAAGAACTCGAGTATGAGGAGGATGAACAGATTGAAGAACTCAGCTATGTTCAGAACCAGGGCAATGGATACAAGCCATACAACACCTACAAATAGAATCCTAACCTCTCTTACAAAAGCACCAACGTTGCTAACCCACATGACCAAATCTACCCACCCAAGCAACAACACAACCAACCCAAACCATTCCACCCTAAGCAGCAGTACCCCCAAAGCTATCAACCAAGTAAGCCGGCTCCGCAAGGATACGAACCTCCAGCTCAAACTGTTCCTCAACAGACCCCAGAAGTCATGGATATTCTGCAACAAATACTAAAAGGACAGACAACAACTGCAACAGAACTCACAAAGAAAATCGCTGAAGTACACTCCAAAATTGATGCATCACATCATGACCTCAATTGTAAGTTCGAAACACTAAACTCACGGCTAAAGTTTGTCGAGAATCAGCAAGCCTCTTCTTCAACTATGAAAACAAGCGGGCAACTCCCAGGAAAAGCAGTTCAGAATCCGAAAGAGTACCACACTAATGCAATCACCCTCGGAAGTGGACGTGAGTTACTAGTTCGCGCAGAACGTACAAAAGATACTGAGGACAGTATGGATCAAGAAGAGGAAGATGACCTTATCAGCGATAAGGCTGAAAAGTCCTTACCAGAAACCCAACTCTACTCCCCAGTGCCAGTTAACCACAACCGAGTGAAACAAAATTCACCACATTCAGCGGAAAACGTCACTCCTGAATTCCAACTCGAGCCAAATACACAAGTGACACCATCTGAAGCTCAAAAGCAGCCAGCACCACAAGAAACAGTTAAACCGTTTGTTCCCCCTCCTTACAAACCACAGTTGCCTTTCCCACAGTGATTCAAAAAAGAAGTCGCTGAGAAGTACAAAGCACTCTTTGACAAGCAAATTCAAGGCATTGAGCTCAAAGTCCCATTATTAGATGCCTTTATGTTAATGCCACCTTACCAAAAATTTCTTAAAGATGCAATTAAGGAAAGAACGAAAGAGGTCGAAGGTATGGTCGTGCTCACTCACGAAATCAGTGCCATCATTCAAAGAAAAGCAATACCAAAGAAGCTAGGTGATCCTGGAACCTTCACCATTCCTTGCTCACTGGGACCCTTATCCTTCAGCAAGTGCCTATGTGATCTTGGAGCATCAATAAGCCTCATGCCACTTTCTGTTGCAAGGAGATTGGGTTTCGATAACTACAAATCTTGCAAGATTTCGTTGGTTCTAGCAGACAGGTCAGTACGAATCCCTCACGGGATCTTAGAAGATCTTCCTGTAAGGGTAGGAGGAGTCCAGATACCAACTGATTTCGTTGTTTTAGACATGGATGAGGAACCTAAGGACCTGTTACTCTTTGGAAAACCGTTCTTGGCTACAGCTGGAGCAGTCATTGATGTTCAGAAAGGAGAAATCCAACTTAACCTCGGAACAGACTTCAGAATGAAGTTCAACATCAATGATGCAATGAAAAAACCAACCATAGAAGGTCAAATGTTCTCAGTTCAGGAAATGGATGCTTTGGTTGATGAGTTATTAGAGGAATTGGCTGCAGATGGCCACCTACAGGTTGCATTGACTAAGTCAGATACGGATGGATATTTGAGCATGGAATCTGAATGTTATAGGAAACTTCTTGACGTTCATAGTCCAGTAAAGAATGATGTGGTGATTGAAGAATTGGTCGCACCGACTGCTAAAGTTAAACCAGTACACCAAAATTTGACAGTAACTGTGTCAGACTTGAGTTCTGGACTCGAGTTGAATTCACTCCAGTGCACCACATCAACTGTTGCTGACGAGTGGTCTGAGCTGAAGGCTCCAAAAGTGGAACTGAAACCGCTTCCATCAGGACTGAGGTACGCTTTCTTAGGTTCTAATTTCACTTACCCTGTCATTGTGAATGATTCTTTGAGTAGTGATGAGTTGAGCATGCTGTTAAACGAATTAAAAAGATTTAGGAGTGCACTAGGTTATTCTCTAGCTGACATTAGAGGCATATCACCAATTCTTTGCACTCATAGGATTCATCTTGAAAACGAATCACATTCAAGCATTGAGCACCAAAGAAGGTTAAATCCAAATCTAAAAGAAGTGGTCAAAAAGGAAATTCTTAAGTTACTGGATGCTGATATTATATATCCAATTTCTGATAGTAAGTGGGTTTCACCTGTTCATTGCGTCCCTAAAAAAGGAGGAATCACTGTGGTTAAAAATGAAAAAAATGAACTAATTCCCACTAGAACTATAACGGGCCTTAGGATGTGCATTGATTATAGGAAGCTAAATTCATCATCTAGGAAAGATCACTTCCCACTTCCATTCATTGATCAAATGGTAGAACGGTTAGCTAATCACAAATACTACTGCTTCTTAGATGGATATAGTGGATTCTATCAAATCCCTATACATCCTGATGACCAAGAAAAAACCACTTTCACTTGCCCCTATGGAACATTTGCATATAGAAGAATGCCATTTGGTTTGTGTAATGCACCTGCTACGTTCCAACGCTGCATGACTTCTATTTTTTCAGATCTGATTGAGGAGATGGTTGAAGTTTTCATGGATGATTTCTCTGTCTATGGCTCCTCCTTCTCCTCTTGTTTGTCAAATCTGTGCAGGGTACTTAACAGGTGTGTAGAAACAAATCTGGTGCTGAACTGGGAGAAGTTTAATTTCATGGTTAGAGAAGGTATTGTTCTGGGACACAAGATATCAGAAAAGGGTATTGAAGTTGATAAAGTCAAAATTGAGGTAATGGTTCAGCTGCAACCCCCTAAGACAGTAAAAGATGTCAGAAGTTTCCTGGGACATGCTGGATTCTACAAAAGATTCATCAAGGATTTCTCAAAAATAACAAGACCACTAACACGGTTGCTATGTAAGGAAGTTGAGTTCGACTTTAACTCGGACTACCATGAGGCGTTTTTAAAAATCAAAAAAGCTTTGGTGTCTGCCCCAATAGTCCAATCTCCAGACTGGACTATACCGTTCGAGATTATGTGTGATGCAAGTGATTATGCAGTGGGAGCAGTCCTAGGTCAGAGGAAGGACAAGAAGATGAATGTTATCTATTACGCCAGCAGGACACTTGACGACGCCCAAGTCAAGTACGCAACCACTGAAAAAGAACTCCTAGCTGTGGTCTTTGCTTTTGAGAAATTCAGGTCTTACCTTGTTGGTTCCAAGGAAACTGTGCACACAGATCACGCAACATTGAAGTACCTGATGAAAAAGAAGGACGCTAAGCCAAGGTTACTGAGGTGGATACTGCTACTGCAAGAGTTTGACATGGAAGTAGTGGACAAACCTAGAGTGGAGAACGGAGTAGCCGACCACCTATCACGGATGATGATAGAAGAATTGATCCCAATAGATGACTCTATGCCGGAAGAGCAACTTATGACGTTCAAGGGAGTGACCACTCGAGTGGAACCTAACTCGGAGTCCCGCTCTGTCCGCGTCCGTGCCGCAGTCGAGTCCCGCTCAGCACTCGACCACACACACTCGAGTCCCGCTCTCGAGTCCTACAGTCCGCACGTGCCACTCCCGCAGTCGAGTCCCGCACGCAGCTCCAGCCCCCACTCGAGTCCCGCGCAAGTCACGCGCCGCTCCCACCGCACCAGCAACTCCCACTCGAGTCCCGCACAAATCACGAGCAGTTCCCGCACCAGTTCCGTCCGAGTGCCGCGTCCGCACGCGCCTCACCATCCCACACAGCAGCTTCACCGCAAGGTCAACCTAGTCACAATGAGGAGATGCAGCGGTTCCTCGTCAAGAAAAGGGACAACACGTTCAACGGGAGAAGAATTACCATTCTACGTTGAAGAAGACAACTCAGCCTCAGATCTAATGCAAAGGCGAGAAGAGATCCGCAGCGGCAAGGCCGTTTATCTTGAGCCAGAGAGCGATGACATGCTCGACAATAACGAGAGCATGATTGAGGGAGACGATAGAGGAGACGACTTTGACTGCGATGGAGAACGGCGAAAAGTAGGGTATAAAGACGCGATCAACGCCTTTAGACAAATGTGAGTTCTAGGTACAAGATACGTACATCGACCCACGATAGTCAAGCTCGGGATTGCCAAAGACGTCGATTTTCTACTACATTCAAGTGGTCTAACACAGTACGTGTCCAATTCTCGAGAATCATATCCAAAGGAGACAATTCAATTCTTGGCATCAATCACGTTGCGCGAATACTCCAGCAAGCACGACAGATTGAAGCGAACAGGTGGATTTGGTGAACTCACATTCGAAGTCAACAACATCAAGAGTTCTTTCACAGCGACACAATTCGAAGAGCTCTTTGAACTTCCTCCTTGCGACGGGCTTGACACTGAATTCAACAGAGAAGAGTTGGATCACTTGTGGCTTGTGATGGCAGGTCCGACTTCATATAATCCCTCTGACAGTAAGTGTACGAGCATAAGAAATCCGGCGATTCGTTACTACCACAGAGTCATCGCCAACACTTCCTTCGCCAGAAACGAATCAGGATATGTACGGGTAACTGAATTGGAGATGATTGACCAAGCTCTGGTCCAAGTTCTCAACAACGCTGGAGATTACGGAATGGTATTCATAGGGGAAGAAAAAGGAGTCGGGTTCACTAAAGTGTTAATGAAGCATCTGACCACCTACCGCGGATGGGCATCTAGATTAACAACCAAAAGTAAGGGAATCATTAGAATTGGCGGGATAGTGACAAGGATTCTTGAAGCATGCAACATTCCACTAAAATCAAGGCCAATCCCCTCGGAATGGATCGACGCAAATTACCTAAGATCAACTCGGTTTCTATCACCTTCACCACCAGGTGGGGCTTTGCTATATATTTCACGAACCCCGATTCAGGAAAAGAATCACGGATAGGATTGCCCAACGTGGAATACACCGCACTCAACAAAATAGGTAATGTTGCTTTCATTCCACCAGAAGAGATACTTTATGGGAAACGAAGTCGCAAGGACTCTCGAGGTGAGAGAATAGATCCACAAGAGCAGAGAGAAGTGTCACCTGAGCAGACAGACAAAGTGCCAGAATGTTTTTATTTTGAAGAGTACGCACACCCGCGTATGACCAAAGGAGTAGCAGCAGCTCACAAAAACATTAGTCTTCTGCAACGATTCTGTAAATGGACTTCTAAAAAGGTGACAACGCTGGAAGAGCAGTTCAGAGATTTCAAAATAAGCTCCACTTCTCACCCCACAGGGGACTCGATTCCTCCAGAAGTCAGAGAACGAAACTCCCAACCTCGCCGACGCTCCACGTCAACCGCACGGGACGTCAGAGAGCATTCCACATCGGAGCAACCGCGACGTGCATCCTCATACACAAAGCGACCAATGCATTCTCAACAGCAGCACGACGCAGTACCAGAACCATTTCATCTTGATCTAAATGAATCCATGCAACCTGCGCCAACAGTTGACCTTCCCTTTGAGCAGTACAACTACGCCACGGAGAGCACCCCAGAATTACATCTAGAGTCGAGTCCTGAACAACCACTTCAGAGGAAACAAACCCGCCGCCGAAGAAGATCAAGGACCACACCACCGCCACAGGAGTCCCAACAACAAGATTTCCAGCAGCAACAACACCACCCAGAGGCATTCCAACCCAACACCTTCCAACCGCAAATGGATGCCAAATTTTTAGACCCAATCGGATCTACTGCAAACTTCTTCACCTTCAATACCCCGCCGGAGCAGCAGCAGGAACCACAACCCCATGACACCAGCGTCGACGACGACCCTACTGGATGGAAACTCTACTGGTGAGGTAAACGACCCCAACTCTCCTTGTACATACATTTATGTCAATTACTCTAGGATTTTCCCTCCGACTTTGATTACACAAGGGACCGTGTTGTTAACATGTTTGGGGGAGAGTCCTAATTCTTATTAACATGTTTTCTGTGTTTCTTAGTGTGAATTCTCCACATAAATCATGCATCTCACGTAAGGCATAGAAAATCCATAAAAATTTGAAAAATTTCTGAAAATACATCATTTGAAAACAAAATGCTCAGGTAGCTGCACTTCAATCATATAGGATCGAGTCTAGAGTTTTGGGAACCATCTTGGTAATGATAGACATTCTTGCTAGGTTGATTAGCTAGTAACCATAGTGAACTCTTGGACCTGCGTTTTTCTTCCCTTTCGAAACCTAATTGGTAGATCATTCGCCTTTGAAACCTTTACTTATGATGTGTCTCAAAAGGACCTGGTTTGTTTCCTCTTAAATTGAATTTAACTTTTCCAAATTAGGGGCTTGAGATGCATAGAGTTTGACCCTTCCTTGAGCTTAGCCTGTCAATTAGAAACATTAGAACGAAAATAACTCAGCTCACTTTATGAGGTCTAAGGTGAACGGGAACTGTGCGTAAACCCGTACTTTCTTGTGTTCATTGATAAAACCAATATGATATTGCCTAAGGTGAACGGGGACTGTGCGTAAACCCGTATTTTTTCGTGTTCACTGAGAAAGCTAAGATATTGACGCCTAAGGTGAATCAGGGTCGTGCTTAAACCCGTACTTCCTTGCATTCACTGATAAAGCTGGAGTAAAAATCATGAGTGTGAGCAAAAACTGAACGTAAAAGATGAATGATAAATGTGTTGAAGCAATTAAGTTTTGGTAAGCTCTTGGAAGTTGCATCAATATGACTATGATCAATAATCCCTCTCGAGGCTTGCACCTTTGGAAATAGGAATCAAACTTGTGTTTCTTAAGAGTCCATCTAAGCACTAGGGATATTTGGTTAGGATGCTAAGCCTTGACGAGAGTAGATTGTGTTTTTACAATGGAATAAGGGTTCACTTGTGGATTACAGTTTGTTGGCCTGGTAGGTTGTTTGTTTGAAGCGAGATGTTCCCTTTGTCAGCAACCTCTCTTCCATCTTAACTCTACGCGTTTGCTTGAGGGCAAGCAAAGTTTAAGTTTGGGGGAGTTGATATACACGCATTTTAACATATTTTAGGAACCATTTCTAGTTCACTTTTCATACATATATGTTGCATTTACATCTTATTCGCGTCACATATAGGTGTTACGCGCATGTTACATTTGCATAGCATACGCATTGCATTTGGGGTTATTTTCAGGAAATGGGACTCGGACCGTCACTCAGCGGTAACTACCCCAGTGGGACTCGGACCGTCACTCAGCGGTAACTACCCCAGTGGGACTCGGACCGTCACTCAGCGGTAACTACCCCAGTGGGACTCAGACCGTCACTCAGCGGTAACTTCCCCAGTGGGACTCCACCTTTGACGTGCCAAGTCAACTTCACCTTTGACGTGCCAAGTCAACTTCACCTTTGACGTGTCAAGTCAACTTCACCTTTGACGTGTCAACAACCACAAAGATAGAATCTCTACCATTTCTGGTTCGAGGTAAGCCAAGTACAATGTCCATAGATAAATGAGTCCAGGGCTGAGAAGGAATAGGAAGAGGTGTGTACAAACCGTGTGGTTGTACCTTACTCTTAGCCATTTTGCACGTTGCTCACCTAGAGCAAACCTGATCGACATATGTCTTCATATTTGGCCAATAGAAGTGATCCTGCAGTCCAAGTAGAGTCTTTGCAACTCCAAAATGCCCTGTTAATCCACCTCCATGCGCCTCTCTAACTAGCAGCTCTCTGATGTATCATCTTGGTATACACAAGCGATTATTGTAGAACAAATAATCATCCTGTCTAAAGAATTTATCAACAGCAAATTTATGGCATTTCCATAACTCTCAGCAAAGTCAATGTCAGTCTCATACAGGTCTTTAATATGCTCAAAACCGTCCAACTTAGAAGTTAAAGTAGAGACTAGAGTGTACCTTATTGATAATGCATCTGCAACTACATTATCCTTACATTTCTTGTACTTAACTATGTATGGAAACGTCTCTATGAACTCCATCCATCTGGTGTGTCTCTTGATGAGCTTTTGATGTCCCTTTAAGTGCTTCAACGACTCATGATCTGTATGAATGACGAATTCTTTAGGCCACAAGTAATGCTGCCACGTCTGAAGTGCTCTAACCAATGCATACAGCTCCTTGTCATAAATTGGGTAGTTGATTGCAGCTCCTCCTAGCTTCTCACTAAAGTAAGCTACTGGTTTTCTATCCTGCATCAAAACAGTACCAATTCCCACTCCTGAGGCATCACATTCAATCTCAAATGTTTTCATGAAATCAGGAAGTACTAAGAGTGGAGAATTGATAAGCTTCTCTTTCAAGGCTGAAAACGCCTCTTCTTGAGCTGTTTCCCATCTGTATCCAACGTCCTTCTTAATGACTTCTATTAGTGGTGCTGCAATGGTGCTGAAGTCCATGACAAATCTCTTGTAGAAGCCAGCTAATCCATGAAAGCTCCTAACTTCTCCAACGTTTTTAGGTGTTGGCCAATCTCTGATTGCTTTGATCTTCTCATCATCTACTCTAACTCCATCTGCACTGACAACAAAGCCTAAAAAGACAACCTCAATAGTACAGAATAAGCATTTAGAATAATTAGCAAAGAGAGATTGAGAGCGAAGAACATTCAGAACTTGGCAGACGTGCTCTAAATGCTCTTCCAAACCTTTGCAATATATGATATTTTCATCAAAATAGACAACAACAAAAACGCCTATGAAAGGTCTCAAAGTGTGATTCATCAGACGCATAAACGTGCTGGGAGAATTGGTGAGACCAAACGGCATAACCATCCACTCATATAACCCTTTGCTTGGTCTTGAATGCAGTTTTCCTCTCATCTCCTTCTTTCATTCTGATCTGATGATAACCACTCTTCAAATCAATCTTCGTGAAGATTGTAGACCCACACAGCTCATCCAACATATCATCTAGGCGTGGAATAGGGTGCATATAATTCACTGTGATGTTGTTAATGGCTCTGCAATCTACACACATCCTCCATGTTTCATCTTTCTTTGGAATTAGCAACACAGGCACAACACATGGACTTATACTCTCTCTGATATGTCCCTTATGCATCAGCTCCTCTACTTGCTTTTGAAGCTCTTTAGTCTCAACTGGATGAGTTCTATAAGCTGGTTTGTTTGGCAACACATAACCAGGCACTAAATCGATCTGATGCTCATAACCACGAACTGGAGGCAATCCCAGTGGTATCTCCTCAAGAAAAACGTCATGATACTCCTCTATGATCTGAATCATCTCATGTGGAAGCTCCTTTGATGGTTTAGTACACGCCAACGTCTCCTTGTACACCAACATGAAAGTAGTCATTTCTGGATCAAACAACTTGTTAAACTCACTGTGACTGATGTACAATGCATTTGACACTTTCTCCTTCTCCTTTATGTTCATATGCATCTGATCCTTGTAGATTTCAGATGGTGTGAGTGGGAGAAGAGTGAATTTTTGCCCCTTGTACTCAAACACCTGCTTGTTTGTGTACCCATCATGCATCACACGCCTATCATACTGCCATGGTTTTCCCAACAGAATGTGACTAAACCTCATTGGCACAACATTACACAGCAGCTTATCCTCATACTTCCCAATAGATAGCTGAACCGTCACCTGCTGAGAGACTGTAATGGCTCCTTTGCTATCCAACCATTGCAGCAGATATGGTGTAGGATGAGAAGTAGTCTTTAGATTGAGCGTCTTTACCATCTCTTCACTGACTGCATTAGTGCAACTCCCTCCATCTACAATCAGTGTACACACCTTTCCCTGAACAACACATCTGGTGTGAAAGAGATTCTCACACTAATCTATGTCATCTGGATGAACCTGAATGCTCAATGCTCTGCGTGCAACAAGTAACTCTCCAACTGTTGCAGCTGCTTTTTCCTCCTCCAAATCGTCCTCTACCTCACTTTCTGAACTCTCCTGAGGCACAATCTTTCCTCCTTCTCTCAATAGAAACATCTTCTTATTAGGACAGTCTCTGGAGTAGTGTCCCATTCCTTGACACTTGAAGCATCTGACATTGCTATTAGAAGTGCCACTTCTGGTTTTAAGCGCTGTTTTGACCTCTTCTTTCACTACAGAGGCTGCAGGTCTATTATCTTTGATTGGAGCTGATTTGGTGAATCCTCTTGCCTTAGGGATACTAGAAGTGAAAGTAGACCTGTCAATTCTCCTCTTAAGTTGCGCCTCTACCAACTCAGCTTTCTGCACCATCTCCTGCACATCTTCATAATTTTGCAGCTCTACCTTATCTTGCAACTCTCTGTTCAATCCCCCAAGAAAACGAGACATCACCATATCATCACTCTCCCTCAAATCAGCTGTGATCATAAGTGTCTCCAACTCTTGATAGTAATCACGAATTGATCTGGTGCCTTGTACAAGGCATCTCAACTTGCTAAGCATCTCTCTTTGATAGTACGCAGGCACAAACTTTCTCCTCATGTGTGTAACAAGTTCTCTTCAAGTGGTGATTGGAGGCTCTCTTTGTCTATCACTGACGAGTCCCAACTGCTCCCACCACAACAATGCATAGCCATTAAACTCTGAGACTGCTATCTTTACCTTGTTAAGCTCATAAGTTCCCTGCACCAGAAAATTAGACTCCATCTTCCTCTCCCAATCCAAATATATCTCTGCGTCATTCGTGCCATGAAAATGAGGGAATTGGATCTTAATGTTGCTCAGCTGCTGCCTCAAAGGATCATACTCACGTGCATTGACTCTGTTTCTAGGTCTCCTTAACGTTTCACCACTATATTCTAATCTTTCATCTTCTTCTGAATGCTCATGATCTGATTCCACATAAATCCTATGTCCAGCAACGTAATTAGACCGTCTTTGTGGCTGTGAGCTTCTCCTTTGATGCCCAACTGTTTCTCTGTCCCTAATTGGTGATTTAAGGCGTCTAACTCTCTGCTGTCTAGAAGAAGAACCCACGTGTGCCTTTCCTTTAGCAATCCTGATTGCTTCATTAGGACTAGGAGGATCTAATGATTCTGGCTCGGTAGCACATTGATCATTCTTTAGCTTTTTGAGTCGGGTCTCAATCTTGCTATGAAGCTGCTCTAGTTGCTGAAAGAGCTGAGAAGCTATTGCTTGATTGGCTTATTTGATTTGCTGAGCCATGACTTTGTTCAGAGCTTCCATAGCTTCAGCTGAAAACTCCATGGTACCTGAAAGGAATTCAAAACAACTCACAGTAACTAGTTCTAAGACGAAAAGAAAGGAAATAAAAGCCTAAATATCAAAAATTCTTTTCCTAATCCTACTAGGAATAGGATTTCTAACTAATCTTAACCTAATCAGGAATTACTAAAACCCTAATCCTAAAGAAAATAGGAAAATGAAACCTGATCCTAATTCAATCAGGAAACGAAACCTAATCCTAATTCATAAGGAAAACAAAACCTAATCCTAATTCAATCAGGAAAAATGAAATCCTAATCCTAATTCAATCAAGAAACGAAACTAAACCCTAACAAAGAATGAGAAGAAAATAACAAGAGAAAGAGAGAAATTAGGGTTAGAGATTTTCACAGCCTGGGCACAGAGTTGACTCTGATACCACTTGATGCGATCTTCCCTAGGATAGAACTCTGAAAATTGGGGCTAGAGTACTCGAAATCGAATGAAACTTGAGCAGCAGATAGATCGGAGTGTGAGAAACGTGGTGATAAGTTTTGAGCGGATTTGATCGAAGATTTTCTGAGATACGTGGCAAAGGTCTCCGTGAGACAAAGAACTGAAAGATTGATAGAGATGATGATACGTGATCTGATGATATGGATATGGCTGCTGATTCGCGTGAATTGGTGGGGTGACGAATTGAAGTGATTAAATGGATAGATTTCTGTGATTAGATGAATTAGGTGAAGAATCTCTTGGCTCACAATGTGATGGGAGAGTTAGGCTCTAGGATTTCCAGAACCGTGTCTTGAGAGCATGGAAAACTCAATAAGAAGTATTTTTCAATGATAATACTCTAAAGAAGTTTACAGCAAGTTCTGGGGTTTAAATATAACCCTAGAACCAAAACAAAATATAGTTCTAAACAAAAACAACATATAGTTTGAAACTTATAAAATCAGCAAAGCGTTTAAATAAATTCGACGAAGCGTCCCCTAATGGTGCACCTCAAAATCTACAAAGTACAAAACCAGATTGGTTTGTACATTATTCTCCTAATGGTACGACTCCTAAGTAACTCGCCGTAGTGATTCCATCTGCCTCATTAAAAACCATGAGAGAAAACCCAATTGGGACAAAACTCTCTATGGGAAAAAGAATACAAACTTCCTCACCTAAGTTACCTAGTTATCATTACCAGGGGTAGTATTCAAGATGGAGATGTTGAAGACTTGTGCAGCTGCCAACTCGTCAACTCCTTCTGCAATGAGGGAATGAGCTTCTTTCGCCATCTCCTTAGCTCAAGAACATGTAATCGGACCCTCTACTTCTGGTCCTGCAGCTGTTGTGCCATCCACGATCATATCACTTCTAGTTCACTCCTAGTTACATCTCAAAGATTTGCTGGCTTTCTTATACTTGAAATTCAATTAAATCTCAAACGTTGACTTTTTGTCCCCAATCGTTGATTTCGTCGTTTATTTCGCCGTTGATCGTCAACGGTATGTATTTCTTTGCACCGTGGTACGGGACACCTTGAACATCAGGCTTACCCGCGGTATGTACTGATGTGTACCGCGGGACATAGATCCCTCGGCTCTTTCTTTACCTGCGGTACATGTCAGTACGTACCGCGGGACGTAAAACCTCAACCTGATACTTTGAACGTGGTACGTACTGACTCATACCACCGTACACGATTCCTCAACCGGTAACACCTTTCGTTCCATATTTTATTCTGATCATAATTCTGATCCAAGTGACGTATAATTCCGGTCGATCATAAACATGACCCGATAACATAATTCTTCGACCTAATTGCTGATTTGGTGGCCGTGATAGGTCTTGATCAATAATATTTTTCCATTACTATGTGATTTTTGAATGTGTATAATCCGCACACTAAAACGATGAATACCAAGAATACACAATAGATTTTATTAAAAAATAAGTTTTCTTATAAAATTTCTCTCTTTGTGTAAAGCAAAAATTTATACTATCAAAAACCTTTAAGCCTCGAGTTTCTCTCTAGCTTCCATTTTTTCTTTATCGTCAAAAACTACATAACAAGTTTTCTTCCAAAATCTTTTATAGTTAGGTATCTCTCTTATCATCTCCTAGATTCAATCAAAATACTCTTCTTATATCTTGTATCCACTTCATGATAATCTCCAGTTTGAATTAATAGCTTATTTGATAGCATGCTCTTTAAGTCTTATCTGATCACGTGATCCGCATCTTCTTGATTAATCCTCACGTGCTCTGCATCTCCTTGATTAATCTTCATTTGTTGATCATACATCTCCAATTTTCCTGTTTTTCCTCTATGTAATTGATATATTGTGATCAACCCTATGACAGCAAAATCTCTTATGGCTACCAGTCACAAAAGTCACCATCTCTAGCTACTCACTCTTTGACCTCTCCAAACCACATAGTCAATGAATAATGAAGACTGAACCGGCTACCAACATTGAGACTGTGGAACAAGACTTGGCTACTATGCATAATGAACTCGCAGTATTTAATTGAAGTTAGTTGTTGGTATCTTGACCAAGTCCATTAGTCCAAAATGGGCCAAAACTTGAAGTCCAAATATGTGGCTCATTAACCTAAAGCCTAATATGGGTAAGGAGTATATATATTAGTGTTATGATATTTGAGAGGTGGTGTGGGTAGAAGATAGGGAAAATAAAATAAGGTTCTTAATTTCTAAGGCAATCTTCTTGTAATCTCTCTCAGGTTATTTGTACCATGTAATCTTCGTGTTTCTTAGTGGATTTTGGGAGAAAGTATCTCCTCGAGACGTACCCGTAACCATTCGGGGAACTCGTTAAATCTTGTTGTTCATTGTCTTACAAAAACATATAACTTATCATACAAGCAAAAGTATAAACAAATCGACTATTCCTTGTCGAACTCAACAAGTGGTATCAGAGCTTTGGTTAGTAGAAGGAGTTGCTAATGAGAGCCTAAATAGAAGCAATGAGCAACATAAGGATAGAGGTGGACAGATTCGATGGAACCGGTGATTTTTCACTATGGAAAGTAAGAATACTAGGTCACCTTAGAGTATTACGGTTGAAGAGCATTCCTTGGTTCTACATACAACTTTAATGAAATACTTATTGGAACTTTGATATATGTCATTCCTTAGTCTTTACATTCACTTTGATATAAAATTATGACATGTCTAAAAATATTGTTCCTTATATGTTTTCAATCCTGATCTTTTGGCAGATGTTTCTTGTTGTTGAGCTCACGGAACTTATCAAAAGCTTCTGAAAAGAAAAGGCCTACATATATACGTACGAACAATCTTAAGGCCTACATCTATTCGTAGGACACACACATGGAAGATCCATTTCCTAAGAATACCGGTCTACATGTTGCTGGTTTATCTATTGATGGTTTACCTGTTGACAATGTGTCTTGATGAAACGACACATCGGAACTTGTTCGAACATGGTTTTCCTTCAGTCACATGTCATGACCCTGCAGCGCAACTGGCTAATGTCATTGTGCCAGTACCCATGCTTCAAATGACTCCAATGATGAGACCTCTGCCTGAGAAATTTTATGGCTAAGGGTTCAAATCATGGCAGCTGGAGATAATTTTTCTTCTGACAAATCTGCAGCTCGAGAAGTTTGTCAAAGAGGATCGGCCATACATTCCTCCGGGTAACGCAGAAAAATTGTTGTTTAATACTGTGGAAGCATGGAAGCATTATGACAACTTGTGTAAAGGTTGGATCCTAAACAACCTTGAAAACAAGCTCTTCAAACTTTACTATGACTACAAAAGTTCGAAGACGTTGTGGATGGCTCTCGAAAAGAAGTACAGGGTTGAAGATGAGTGTTGAAGACATTCTCAACAGGCTGCAAACTGAAGAGAGGAACTGTGGTTCACTGTCAAGCTCAGCTGTCCTTCACCACCAAGACGTCCACATGGTTGAGTTCAAACCCAAGGGACAAAAAAAAAGGAGGAAAAGGCAAAATTGTTGCCACGTCTTCCCTGAAACTTGTTGCGACGAGTTTCAAGAAGCAGGGTAAACCCACTGAGCGGAAAAAGTTTAAATGGAAGTGTCAAAGCTGTGGCAAACTGGACCACAAATCTGATGAGTGTTGTAGCAAGCCCAAGAACAACGAGAAAAATGACCATGTAAATCTGACATAAGAGGATCTATGCAGAGTGATTACTGAGTGTAACATGGTTCTGCAAAACAACCCAAGAGAATGAGGGTACGACACTTGCGCCTCACATCACATCTGTACTGGTAGAGCGTTGTTCAGCAGCTAAACCTCAAGTCGTCAGATCACAAGATGCAAATGGCGAACGAATCTAGGTCCAAGGGTCTGGGAACAGGCTCTATGGTACTTAAGTTCACATTCGAACAAGAAGTAACCCTCAAAAATGTGAGGCATTGCCCTGATATTAGGAAAAACTTGATCTCTGCGAATCTGATGTCTGATGTTGGCTTCAAAATCAAGTACATTGGAGGGACAATGATTTTGACAAAGTTTGGGGTGTATGTGGGAAAAACATACTAAAACGAAATACTCAAGATGTGTGTTCAATTTGTCCTTCGTAAGGGTGTAGACGTCTCTATTGTTGCTTCTACCACTTTTGTTGCTGCCTTTAATGCCACAAATAATAATGTTGTTGCTAATGTTGTTTCTAATGATGTTGTTGTTGCTTCTACTTCTTCTGATGTAGTTTCTGATGTTTCAATAAATAAGAACAAATTTGCTTATTTTGTTGAATGTTTTTATATTTGGCACAAACGATTAGGTCATGTTAACTATAAGTCTATCCAAAGACTAATGAACTTGAACCTAATACTAAAAAACTAGCAAAGAAAACTGTGAAGTCTGTTCACAAGCAAAACTCACTAAAAAACTATCACCCCAAGTTCAAAGAATAACTGAACATCTAGGATTAATTCACACAGATTTGTGTGATTTAAAATCTGTGCCAACTAGAGGTGGCAAAAAGTATTTTGTAACGTTCATTGATGATCACACAAAATACTATTATGTAAATCTATTACATAGCAAAGATCAAACGTTAGATAAATTCAAGGAATATAATATCAAACGAGATGTTGAAAATCAACTCAGCAACACTATTAAAATAGTCCGAAGTGACAAAGGACGAGAATGTGATGGACCGTTTATTGCATTTTTCAAAGGAAATGGCATCATACATCAGACAATAGCTCCATATTCACCAAAATCTAATAGAATTGCTGAAAGAAAAAATCAAATTCTGAAAGTCATATTCACCAAAACTCCCTGTGAGTTTTGGAAAGGATCGCCACCTTCATATAAATACCTCCAAAAAGGTCACAATCGAACCAAAAACTGTTGATTGTATTTTTCTCGGATACGCACATAACAGTTCTGCATATAGATTCCTGGTTATTAAATAAGAGATCCCTAATATACATGTCAACACCATAATGGAATCAAGAAATGCATCTTTCTTTGAACACGTGTTTCCAAAGAAAACTCGTAAATAAAGAGATGACAAAAATCGTGAGCCTAGTAAATCTGGAACGTCTCTGTCTAACTCAAAAGTTTAACAAGATGAACCTAAACGCAGCAAAAGAGCTCGTCAGGAAAAATCTTACGGTGATGATTTTTGATGATTTTTCTCGTAGAAAATGAACCAAAAAATTTTGCTGAAGCCATGTCTAAACCAGATGCTTTTTCTTGGAAAGAAACCGTCAATAGTGAGATGGACTCTATTATGCGAAATCATACTTATGAGTTAACCAATATCCCTAACGGGTTTAAGCCACTTGGATGCAAATAGATTTTTGAAACAAAGCTGAAAACCGATGGCTCAATAGACAAGTACAAGGCTAGACTCGTGGTGCAAGGATTCAGACAAAAAGAAGGTCTGGACTTCTTCGATACATATTCTCTGGTCATGAGAATAACCTCCATTAGAATGCTGATATCAATTGCAGCATTACGAGACTTGGCGATACATCAAATGGATGTAAAAATGTTTTCTAAACGGAGAATTGGAAGAGGAGATTTACATGAAACAACTTGAAGGGTTTGTTGTTCAAGGACAAGAATACAAAGTTTGTCGACTTGTCAAGTCATTGTATGGTCTTAAACAAGCTCCAGAACAAAGGCATGAAAGATTTGACAATATAATGATGTAAAATGGTTTCAAAATAAATGAGTGTGATAAATGTATCTACATTAAACAAACAAAAAATGCGTATGTATTGTCGCAAAAGCCAAATGACGGCGTCTATTCTTTTGGGTTGTTCAACAAGACTTGGTCTTCCAATTCTGTTGGGAACCACTTTGACCACGTTCAAAATCTCAACAACTTTGAGCTTCTTCTCCAAGTCTTTGTTTTTTTTAAAAGTAAGAGTGAATACACATTCTAAAGAATATTTTTAGTGAAAACAAAGTCGCTCCAACCATTTCTCTAGTTTGTTAAGTCTAAGAGTGTAGAGTAGATATTAGACTTCACAGATTCTGTGGATTGGTGTACCATCAACGACTTTATCACACATTTCTATCTTGGGACTCAAAAACACAATCAACCAAGTACACTCTGGGCGTTTATTGAGTTAAGGTAATGAAACTTGTCTCAACTCTGTGAATTGTTAGCTTTTACTATTTGAAATCGTTTATAGGTTTAGTTTTCGACTCTTCTTATAATTGAATTTTTTTGCTTCTGGTTTTGCTTTAACCTTCATTTGATTTTATAGGTTCTACAGTGTTGTCTGAGTGTCTAAGATAATTATTTCTCAACTGTTGAGCTATGAAATTTATTGTAATGTATTTTCTGGTTAACACTCGGAGACGGGATCTTGCTGACGTACTTATGAACAGAGGAGTTAATCCAGAACCATTGAGCAAGTGGTCAGCATTTGCAGATTTTCTTCCATTCGATTTGTGTAACCTATTTTGTGGGCCATTTGTAGTTGATTGCATCAATATAATCATAGGTTGGACTTGTTTATTATGATTCACAAGTTCCCATGGTGCAACAACGCCTGAATATTTGGCTGGTTTCTATATGGTACGTGAATTTATGATCTTTTTGTATTTCTGGTTCAGACTTAATGGGTATTAATGGTCCACTTAAGTCTGTACTTTTGGTTTCATATTCGTGCTGACACCTTTCATACGTTTCCCCTTCAATTAGTTTGTAGTAGTTAAATACGAAGAATATGTGTCAAGAGTTCAAAGCGCGGGGACAAAATATGTGGTATCTGCTTGATCATAATGTATGGACAAAATATGTATCGAATAAGTCTATACATTAGGTTTAGTTTTTAACTCTTCTTATAATCGAATTTTAAGACTTATTGATGAGTTGATATTCTTTTCTTAACAGTAGACTATTGTTTCTAAGAATATTCATATTTGAGGCTGCAAGTATTGGTGGTGTGCAAGAAAAGGTACTTATATATGGTAAAATATGTTTCAGTTTAGAGATTCACTTTTTTTCTTTGGTTTTACTATTTATAATTCACAATTCACTTTATTAGGATTAGATGGTGTTGTTTTCTTTTTATATTTATTTTGTTCACTTGTTAATCGTGTTGTAACGATTTGGTGGCACAGACCCACTCAAACTATTTTCCGTGAGACTCTTCACTTAACATTCTTCTACATCTTTTTACAGTATGGGATATCTTGATGATGCTTACAGAGATATTTTGCTTCATTATAGTAGGGTGTGACTAGTGTGAAATTTCTCACTGATGGCATACTATAGAGAGATGATGGAGGATCCTCTCTTGGCAAAGTATATGTAAGGATTTTACTGAACAGCATAATCTTGATCTGATTGTTAAAGTGTTTTGGATTTCATTTCTCTCAATCTACTAAGCTTTTTTTAAAGAAAAATGTCGTCTTCAAGTGTTTCCTATTGCTTAAATTTTCTTGGGGATATGAGGAAGATGATGACTATGAAGAGTCTTTTCTAAAGTATTTAGCATTAAGACATATGTCATGTATCTACGTAGAATGAATTTTTGATTTAGACTTGTCTTATATAACTGCAACAAAATTTGTGTTATCTTGAATGAATGTATATTTTGGATTGACACTTGGCTATTTTGTTATGTAATTTGATTCTAATTATGCAAAACAGGTCTATAATACAACATCAAACCGTTTATAATAGGAGACACGAAAGTTATAACAAAATATAATATAACATTAAATATCATTATTGTAGTGTTAACTATCATAACACATAGATTGAATTCTCATAATTTGTTTTCCTTAAATGACATGCTATAGTAATATAAATAACAGTGTATGGTTATAGATATGAGATTTGACATATCGTAGCATACATAAAAATACTATCGTTTGTATCGAACCTATCATAGCTGCCGAGGACATAATATTAATGAAATGGTATGTAATATGTATGATAGCATATTTCCCGTGTTAAGAATGTTTTTCGTATAGTGTGAGAAAAAACAAAAAGAGGAAGAGGTTGTTTTCTCTCCTTAGATTAAATGTAAAAACTGATTTACATTTCTTTGAGATTTTTCTTATAAATGGCATCTTTGAATTTAAAAAGAGAATGACTATTATTTAGGACATTAACCACCTTTTCTTGATTGTTTAAGTTATTGTTTCTAATTACAATAGTAAACAGACCTATGATTCAACTTCAAACAAATACATGTTCATAAAGAACGAATCATAATTTTACAGAGAGAGCTGTCTGAAGAGTAGTTCTAACTCCTTCTCTTGGGACAATGTTCTCTATCACAAAGGTTACGTATTTATGTGAAAGATGATTACTACTTACTTGGATAGATAAAAGTTTGTTGACTTGTTGAGAACCTCAAGACAATGAACTGCTTGAAGGCAGTTTACTGACCATTTTGATCTTATCCTGAATCACGCTTGATTTCTCTTCACAACTCGTCTTTTTAGTGTTAAAACACACATCTTTCATTTGGTTGGAAGTCAACCAAGAATCGCAAAGTGGTATTTGAGATTCACTCTATAAATTAAACTAAAATCACTTATGTTTGTATCTTCGTTTTCAAATTTGTCTCTTTTTCAAACTCTCTCAAAACTGTTATAAAGTTCTCTTGTATTCAAACTCTCCTATATACTCTTTTCTTCAGTGTCCTAAATAGTTTTCAACTTATTCTTAGGTTAAAACATTCTTATGTTTTGTTTTTGATTGTTGTTATTACTAATTCCTTGCTTTTAATGTTTTTTTTTGTTTCAAACATAACAATATAAATAAACCATTCACTTGTTTGGATTACTCTTACGTTTTCTTATTTTTTTGCTATTGTGTATTTGTGTACTTGGACAGCAATTTTCTTTTACAAAAGTAAGATTAATCAATGGTTGACAATTTTTAAAGAAAACAAGTTGATTAAAAAAAATATTTTTAATAAAAACTACAAGTATGATTGGCTTTCTTAGGTTTTTTTTTAATCATTTTTTTCTCCAGTTGTTGAAGAAAAAGAAATTTAAAACCATTGGACAACATTTTTTCTTTACTAATATATGTCCACATTGTTAATATTAATAATCTTTTGAAAATGGAACATTTCTTTTTAACAGTTTAATAGCCAATGCAGTATTAATAATTTTTAGGCTTCATAAAGACTATGAAAGCTTGTATGGTCTAGTTTTCATCTCGACTTGCAGTACATTTAGAGAAGCTTCATCTTCATCTCAACATTAATCTCATGAAGCTCAATTTCTAAATGTTAAAGGAATTTGAAGAAAATGAAGAGTTTTTATTTTTCAGTTGCGTGATGTTTAATTTTTTAGTTATGTAATCTTTTCATTTATTATTATTACAGTGTAATTTTAGTTTTTTACCTTTTGTTGTAATGTTTTTTTCTGTCACTAATGAAATATTCAATTAGGCCTCGACATTTTAGGTTTCGAGTCAGGTTTGGCTTAGGTTCTTTCGGGTTTATATTTTCAGAACCAGAGACTTAGGACCCATTTTTAATTTTTGGGTTTTGTTTGGTTCAGGTAACTCTAGGTTCAGATCGGTTCATATACATATATAAAAACCCGAGAAAATACAGGTTCAGTTTGGATCCTTTTTGGATCCAAATATTTCTATATAATTCATTTAAATTTTTTTAAAAATAATAAGTATTCGATAAAAATGAACTTAAAATTAAAATTTAAGAAAAGTTTCTGAATATTTTTGATTAATTTGGTTGATTTGATCTTAAATTACTAACATACTAAGATTTATAATTTGAAATTTAAATATTTAAAACAATTAAAACTTTAAATATCAATAATAATTGTTAACAATATAATTATATTTCGGATATCCATACGGTTGTCGATTTCAGGTTTTTAGGTTTAAAGACTTAGGACCCATTAGAGTATTTATGTCGGGTTCGGTTAAATAACATATTTTCAAAACTATCCTAATATTATTTTTGAGACCTAGGACCCATTATGGTATTTATTGTATCTATCGATCGGTCCCTACACGGATTGATCGATCCAGATGTCTCCGAGTTTGAATTATATATCTTCTATTGAGGTGCAAACCAATAGATCTGCACAGGGACCAATCGGTCCGTATCACTGTGGAAGTGATACGTTTTCTAGAGATGTCTGATCAGTAACACTTCCATAGTGGTAAGGACCGATCAGTCCATGTAATAATCGATCAATCTGTACATTTTTGGAAGTGCTATGTTTTTCTCCAAGTCTCACTTGTCATTAATTACTCTTTTCTTGTATAGAAATCTAATTAATTTTAGTGAAACTTGATAATAAATAATGTTTAAGAAACTAAATGATTAAGCATTAGTGAACATCAAGTTTAAAATCAAAGGTTATTTTAAGATGATTGATCATCATACATTTAAGACGACTTTGAAAAAACAATATAAAACGAGTAAACGGAAAAATACAGTAAAAGATTCAACAAAACAAATGATCGATCGTCGTGTGATGCGTAACTGATCCACCAAAAGAAATATCAGATTTGTAGGAAGTGTGCTAAAGTTCTGGCACGCTTGGAGAAATTTTGTCAAAATATAACACACTTGCATGAAATTTCCAAAGTTTGGCATACTTGCAAGAATTCTGCCATAAATCTAGCAGATTTGCAAGAAACTTACCAAAAATTTGACAAATTTGCATGAAATCTGCCATAATCTGGCACATGCATGAAGTCTGCCAAACTGAAGGATTTCAATATTGCAACTATGAACAAATAGTTTGGTTATTTTGTTACATGAAAATCTGACAGTGAAACTTGATTGATATAACTAAGATTTTCTATTTCTTTTACCATGATTTTGAAATTGTTGACAAGGGAAACCATTTCTTATCAATATTTAAACCTTTAAAGGGTAAAAAAAATTTATTTTGGATACTTAGAATATTATAGTTGGTTAATATTATTCATATCTTTCCAAAATTATTTATTTCCTTTATCTAAAAATTGTAAAATTATACATTTTATATTTTTATTAGGTAAAAGGTATTTTGGTAACTAAAACTAGCCGAGGAAAAAAAAAGTGAATTATTTAAGTAATTTACAAAATAAAGTGAGTTATTTAAGTAAATTTCTCTATAATAAAAGCGCACCATTAACGTAAGCACCATGTTATATAGATCTATTTTGGACTAGGTAGTATTGTTACTAAGAAATAATAGTCACATACTACTTGTATATATTATTATATCTTACAATAATAATAAATAATTATTTTTGATAAGATTGTATAACTGATTGTTATTATCTAAATAATATTATTAGTTTGTTTTAGCTTTAAATATTAAATATAATAAAAACGGAAGGTTTAAATTACATATAAGGGATTAAATTAATTAAAAACTTATATCTCTTATATAGGTGAAAACTTTTCAATAGAATATTTCAAGAAGTTTAGACAAGAAGTTATTGGTTCAGCTTGTTCCCCATTCCAAAGCAACGTCATTAATGGCTCTGTTACACACTAAATTATCCACGAAATCCATTTCTCTAGTAAACCAGTGGCTTTAAGCGTATCTTCAATGAAGTCCCAACGAACGCGGTTGTATGCTTTCTCAAGGTCCAGCTTTGATAACATCAAGCCCCGTCTACCTTTTTTCTTTGCATGGAGTGAACGACTTCTTGAACAATCACCATACTACGTACCATGAGCTCCACTTCTTTAACAAAAAAGGTTTATTCATTGAATTCACTTCCTCCTCGGACAGATTCTCAAAACCAATGTGGTAAAGCCGCAACATGTTCACTTACATCAGACATATGTATAATCACATATACTTAATATAGTTGGAAATTTAAATTCCTATAAATGATTTTAGACTTGCCGTTTAGGTTAAATTTATTAATAGGTTATATTAAAACAGCGGACATCAAGTCAATACAATAGATAATAGTTTATCTTAACTAATACCTTATATTTAGGATATATCAGACAAGAGATACTCCTAATCTATATCTCAAAAAATTTCTCTTAATTCTAATAGGAAAATTATATCAAACGACTTAATGTTTGCGTATTAAGTTACATTGCACGGGGAATTATCAAAGTAACTACAAAGAATAACTAGAATATTCCAATAAGATAGGTTAATTACTAGAATAATCTTTTGGCAACTATGAACAGTGAAAAAGATGAAATTACTTCTATTTTCTAAGGGCATAAGTTTATTACGAGAATGTCATTTAGATTTCAATTTTTAATTTAAATTTGCTAAAAAAAACAAAATTGAAAGAAAAATAAAATGATAGTGGTAAAGAAAAAACAAAAGAAATTGATCTTTCATCTTCTACTTTCTACTTTTTCACGAAAAGAATTTGAAAAGAAACGGTTCAACTTTCTCTCACGAACCCTAACTTCTCTTCTTCTTCATCTTCTTAGTGAATCACTTCTTTGTTTCTTCTTCTCCTCCGTTTTCTCGTCATGAACCCTGACTTCTCATCACCAACCCTATTCCTGACAACAATTTGTATATCGTCATCTAAAAAGTTAGTTCTCAATCTCTGGTTTTTTGTGAAACGGCTAGCTCCTATGCTTTTGATGATAAAGGCTTGGACTTAGAGATATTTTTTTATTGATGTGGGGTTTGCAAGAGTTTTGGTTTGCAAGAGTTTGCAAGATTTTTGAAAATAGTTCTGGTTTGTGCGATATTTTGGTTTAGCAGATCGTTCCATCTGGGTTCGCGGCTAAAGTAACTACACTGATATTAGATTGTTTGTAGGTTTTGTATCTGTTTTGTAGGTTTAAAGCAATGGTTGGGTAGGTTTTGAAGGAGGATGAGGAACAT
>JAKUCM010008582.1:0-19035 GCA_023374145.1 Lepidium sativum | reverse complement strand
ATAAAGATATAATTATTTTGCATACTTAATATTTAAAACATACAAAATATAGAATTTGAAATTATAGAATCATTAGTTGTAGTCTTGATTTGTGCCAAATTTTAAGAAGTGAAGTTGTTGAGAATTAAAAAAAAAAAAAAAACACATTCCAAGTGACATCCCTACTTTAAAACTACAAGCATGATTCCAAGTGGTCAGATTCAAGAATTGTAGTTCATGAATTCTACCTCTTGGTATGAGTCTATGAGATAGCCACATGATAGAAGACCAATTAGAAACAGAGCATATATGTTTGAAACAGAACGTACTTACTAGGTTCCAATTACTCTTTTGGTCACTCCTCGAGTCTGGTCCATGTTGAACAACTTCACCATCCCAAAATATGAAACTTTAGGGTTCATCTTAGTGTCTAAAAGGATATTGCTCACCTTCAAGTCTCGGTGAATAATCCTCAGTTGAGAATCTTCATGTAGATAAAGAAGAACTCGCGCAACACCTTCTATAGTTCTGGACCTCATATCCCACGTTAGTCCTAAACGCTTCTCTTCATCTGAAATTTTTTAATAAAAGATATTGAACATTCACATTCCACAAATGCAAGTGGTCTAGGCTTGAATTTGGGACATATTCATAGACAAGAATCTCTTCATCTACTTCATTACAAAACCCTAGAAGCTTAACTATATTCCTGTGTTGGAGTCTTGTCAAGAGTAAGACCTCATTCCTGATAATTGGCCATCTAGAGATTATTGATCTTGTCAAGAGTAAGATCTCATGTTATAAGATCATTGACCATCTAAAGATTATTGAAGATATACAAGGTTATGTACCTTGTAGACAAACAATAAGAGCATCAGCATGATTTTCGGTCAAATTTATCACTCATTATAAACATCAATTTATTTAAATGAAAGTACTTATTCATCACTCATTATAAACACTAAATAGTGCTTTGAGCATCAACTGGTAAATGAAAGTTCTATACCACCAAATTAAAATCTTACATAAACGTCAACTTTTAAGCTAACTAGAAAGTTGCTTTTGATACCATATATTTTGTAGTGACTGTAAACAAACTTTCAAACTTCAATTTGTAGAGTAAAGAAAAAATACCAAATTCTAATATAGAAGAGACCCCAACAAAATAGAATATCAGGAGGTCAGATCGAAGACAACAAACAAGAGGAAAGGAAAATTAAAGGCACACATTCGTAGCTGTTGGTGACATCAACGTAACCACCAGAGCTGCGAGCTGCTACCAAAAGAACACCAACGAAGGGTTTGCGACAACAATGGTGACGATGAAGTACACTGACAACAATGGCAACTCGCCAATTGGTGAAGACGACAGATAATCGCCACAGGAGAGGCAGAGGCAAACAAAATTTTTGAGAAAACAAAAAACGAGAAGAATGTCTCGACAGCTCGACTACTTTTTTTTTGTTTGCAGCGTATACCCTACATCCAATAAGGAAATGACACGTATGCGGTTCTTAAAATTTCTTAAGTTTCTCAATTAAGAAACGGTTCTACTCCAATAATCATTTTTTTATTTAATTTTTTTACATTAATTCCTAAGAACCTCACTTAAAAGCTCCCTTTGGAACTGCTCTTAGTTAAGTTTATACTAACCAATCTACAGGATTTTTAGAGAACACATATTAATAGATTTTCTTTTATAAAATTATGTGTTATTAGTTATATTATACTAAAATTAAATTATTTTTATAACTAATTTAATGGATTTGGTAAAAAAGCTCGTTATTTAAATTCTATTGCAAAATTCGTCTGTTATAATTTTAAATTCAAAAAGCTAGTTTACATAAAGTTATAAATCTCACAATAATTTCTAAAAAAACATACTAACAAAATTTTTTTATATCTTGAATCTTATATATTAAATTAAAAAGCACTTTTTATTTTGGTCGTATTATAAAATTTATAATAAAATTTTTAGTTGGATCACTCTCAATAATGGCTTAATTGCTTTACTTACCAGTTTTGGAAAGAAAAAAAACATCACAAATTGTATTTCAATCACATAGATTGTTAAAAAGAAAAAAAAGACCAAATTTTATTCAGTAATAGCACATTTTCTTCAACGATTAATTTGACAAAACACAGTACTTTATTTCAAAATAAAAACACAAATATTATTACCTCTTGATGCTTTACAAGTTCCTTGGACATCCACTCTTTTCCTTAGCCCCTTTGCACCCAAAAAATGGTATACTTATAGTTTAAATTTGTTTTTAAAATCTGATAACCTAACCTCTTAAACAAAAGAATATGGAAATCATAAAACTTACCCCTGTATAGGAGGTATGTAACAATACCTGGATCATATAAATGCTGATACCGGATTGAATAAACTTTAATAACAAAATTATGTGCATAAACCTACATCAATAACAAAGGCACAATATTTTCATCTATATTCTTCCAAAAGAAATGTTAGTAACTATGATAATTTAGAAAACCAAGAACATACACATGTTTTTCAACATGAAAATGGTCTCCCAAAACTCCAATATAATACTGCAAAATAAAGACATCTGTAAAACCTTGTAAAAATAGAATTATGCAGGTTGATTTAATTCTTTACGTTCGTAAATATCAATGTTGTTCAAGTAAAAAGAGTTCCAAGCTATTAGAAAATATTATCTTATATTATAAGTTATAAAAGATTCTAATTAGTTTTTCTATTTATTACCAATTAATTTTAAGTTATAAAGTCATAATTTTATTATATAAATTTAGATTTCAAAATTATTTAATCTCAAAAAATTTGCACGTGTCAAATTTGAAGATTTTAAATTTTTTAGAATTTTTATACATTTTAAAATATATCTTTCTTAAGTATTTATATTTACCATAAAGTATTTATTTATATTTACAATCCTAACATAGAAGAAATTGAAAATAATTATCTTCCTTTTTAATTATAAAATAAAATAATTATAAGTATTTATTTCATATTTATTAGATTTTTAAAAATATAATTATAAATGAATTTGTTTATAAAATTATAACTAAGTTATAATTTAAGATGGGTAAATATTAGTTCAATTTTTAATTTTTATATATTAATTTTTTAATATTAATTTGTTTTGTAATTATTTTATATTAATAACTTAAACATCCATAATTATAGATAAAAGTTTACAAATTAATAATTACTAGATATCTCTTGCACATCGAACAATAATGTAGGTTTTATGATTTAGAACACGGAAAATACAATGAATGCAAAACTTGACTACAAACTTACAAAATATCTTCCAGGAATAAAAGTTGACTAAATATTAAATATAATTTTAATATACTTGCATATCGCATGCATTTTTATCTAGCCTAATATAATTTTTTATGCAGATATGTTTTCTTCTCAGCTTTTAAGCAAATAACGTCACAACTAAAGCAAATCAGATCTTTAGTTACGTACATACCAAAAAATTTAAAATCCATGATGCATATGGATCCTGATTGAAAAGCAATGATGACTCTGTCCACAATTTCAAGAGGTTATTTGTTCTTTACTTCTGAATAGGCTTTAGGACCAAGTGAAGAAACACAATAAGATATTATGAAATCATAAACACAAAGAGGAGGGACGAAGAAAAGAATAAACCATTACGCTTTTTTACTACTCTTGGTGTGCTCAGCTTCCATACAAGCATGACCTTTTTCTTTGATTCTTTATCCTTATATGCTAGTGTTGGTGGAACAGAAAATAGAAGACAATCTTTCTATATCACAGTAACACTTTCAAGTATCAAGCATGAGATTGTATTTGTAAATAAATAAGACAAATCAATCAATGAGGATTTTTATAATATGACGAGAATCGATCCACCAGGATCGTTTGATCAAAATCATGACCATAATGGAGATCTCAAGTCTGTTTGGAAGACTCCAAGGAAGACATAGTGTCTCAAGTTTGCCTTATTCAAAGTGGAGATTTTATGTCATTTAGAGAGTCTCAATTAAAAAAAATTACAAGGGTTTAATGTCTTATACCGGTTAATGACATTAAACCGAGTTAGTCACTTTCAAAGACCAAGACGAAGAATCGTCTTAAGGATCTCAAAGCGTTATTCTTCTCTTCTCAGTCTCTTATAGCTTAAGGTGAGGGTTTGTTTAAGTTGTTGTAACAGAAGCATATAAGCTTCTGATTTTGGGTTTGTTAGACAATAGCTCATTCTAAGGGCTTTCTTTCTATTACTTCCAATCTCGGATTAGAGAGAAAGTAGGAATGTGAATCGGGTTCTTAGATTGAAGGGATAAGAGAGTATTGATTGTATTGACCTTGAAGATACTCATGGTTTATGAGTTGAAGTTGTTAGTGGAATCCGAAGCTGAGTTTGGCTCTGACGAGATGTAGATCCTTCATGATCAAACTCGTTAAATCTTGTGTTCTTTTCTTGAAGTTCTTAACAATTAAATCGAAGAGTCTTAGGTAGAATACTAGTGAAAAGGAATCACAAGACGCATAAATTGGTATCAGAGCAACCAAGTTCTACCTGTAAGCACTGTGTAAGTAGCATCGAATCGGAGAAGGAAGTTCGAATAAGAAACCAATCGATTTCAGTTCATGGCTTCAACGAAGAATGAGATCGCTAAGTTTGATGAAAGCGGAGATTTCAACTTGTGGAAGAAGAGGATACTCGCTCATCTAATGGTCCAAGGCTACAAGGATGTTCTCACGTTGAAATCTTCAAAGACCTTGGCAAAGGAAGAACAAGAAGATCCTAAGTTGAAGAAACAACTCGAAGAAGAAGAAGTAAGAGCAGATCAATGTGAAAAGGCGATGAATTTAATCTTTCTTATCGTTGGAGATAAAGTTTTGCGGAAACTAGATCCATGCACAACAACCACATAGACTTGTGAGACGCTTGACAAGTTATACATGCCTAGATCTCTTCCTCATCGAGCTCACTCTCAGTTAGAGGTATATGGTTTTAAGATGCAGAAAACAAAATCAATTGACCAAAACATGGATGATTTTCTCAAGAATGTAGCTTACCTATCTAATCACAAGATAAATATTCCAGATGACGTACAAGCAATTCTTCTCTTGAGTTCTTTGCCTCCGAGGTATGATTTATTTAAAGAAATCATTACTTTTTCAACAGATATTCTTAGAATTGAGGATGTACTTACATCTGCAAAAGCTAAAGAAACTATGTTCCAAAAATCTAACAATATTGGTAAGTCGAATGGTGAAGGGTTATTTGTAAAAGGCATGTCAGACTCTAGGAATGCAGATAACAACAGAGGATCCTCAAAAGGAAGAAACAAGTCAAGATCAAAGTCTCGAGAAGGAGGCAAAAAGACTTGTTGGATATGCGGAAAGGAAGGTCATTTTAGAAAGCAATGCTACAAATGGCAAGAGAGAAACAGAGAATGATCTCAAGGACAAAATAAGAGTGAAACATCTCTTGCTCAAGATGATGCTTAAGATTTGGTTGTTCTCATAGCCTCTGAGGTGAATCTCACAGTAAATGAGATAAACCAAGAAGAATTGATTTGGACTCGGGATGTTTTTTCCACATGACATCTCGAAAGGACTTCTTCCTTGACATGAAAGAACTTTCAGGAGGGAAAGTGAGATAGAAAATGACTCTCAATGTGAAATTAAAGGTATTGGATCTATTAGGTTCATCAATCCAGACAACATAACCTTTGTGCTTTACGAAGTTAGATATATGCCACGAATAACAAGGAACCTAATATCTCTTTGTACTCTAGAAGAGAAGGGATGCGAGTTCAAAGGTGTTTGGGGGGGTTCTCAAGGTGGTTAAGGGAATTATGGTCATCATGAAAGCTTAGGGAAGACATTCTCTGTATATTGTACAAAGCAGAGGGAAAGTTTATGAAGCACATACTACAGATAGTATCAGAAGAGATCAAAACTCGAAAGGAATAAGTGATATAGTCTTATGGCACAGTAAAAGGGGGCACATTGGTTCAAAAGGCTTCGAAGTTCCCAACAAGAAATGATGCTTTGAGAAATCAAGGTAATAACAAAGGAGTTTTGTGAAGACTATGTTATAAAAAAGACACACAAAGTCAGCTTAAACACATGTCAACATGTAATGAAGGAGAAACTTTACTACATTCACTAAGATAGTTGGGGTTCTTTAAATGTACCACCAAGTCTAGGTAAATGTCAGTACTTCATCACTTTTACAGATGACTTCACTTAGAAAATATTGATATACTTTCTAAATATGAAAGATGAAGCATTCAGAAGCTTTACTGAGTGGAAACAATGGTAGAGAATCAATTTGAAAGAAAGGTGAAGAAGTTGAGAACATACAATGGGTTAGAATTCTGCAACAAAGAATTTGATTGTTTCTGCAAAGATTCATGAATTGTAAGGCATAAAACTTGCACTTACACACCCCAAAAAACTGGTGTTGCAGAAAGGTTAAATAGATCCATCATGAACAAAGATAGAAGTATGCTAAGTGAAAGTGGTCTCACCAAAACCTTCTGGGCGGAATCAACTTCTAGGTTATTTACTTGATCAATAGATCTCCATCATATGTCATCAACTTCAGTATACCAGAAGAGGTATGAACTTCGGTAATATCATCCCTCCAAGGTCTTAGACATTATCAATGCATTGTATATGTCCATTCAACAAAAAGGAACCTTGATCCAATAACAAGTAAGGGTCTCTTTACTAGATATCTATAGGGTATAAAATATTTCAGAGTGTGGCTTCTTAATGATAGAAAATGTGTCATAAGTCGAAGTGTAGTTTTTAGAGAAGACAAGCTCTTTCAAGATCTATCATAAGAGGCTGAATCAAGTAACAATTTTAACCCTAACTCTTTTACTACCAATACAATTTCCAGATGTGAAGTTATAGGTACATGTAAAGACATATACTATATTAATCAAGGCGGAGAAATTTTGAGATCAACAAAGAACAATCAAATACAAAAGAAGAAGCTTTGAATGATTATACACTAGAAGATCCAAACAATTATCACCTAGCAAGAGATGGAAGCAGAAGAAACATCCAGAAACGAGTATGGTTTCAAGACTATGATGGCTAGGATGAAGATGAAGAATGTAATAAAGATTCTCTTCTTTTGGCTTTTGTTTGTTCTTTGACTGAAGATGCAAGTCAAAGTGAGCCATTAAGCTTTAATGTAGCAATGAGAAATCAAGAGAGTGACAAGTGGAAAGGAGCAACAGATGAGGAAATGAATTTACTTTGGAAGAATTTCACTTGTGGAATTAGTGGATAGACCAAAGAACCAAAAAGCAATATGATGTAACTGGATTTTAAAGAGGAAAACATGCATTACAGGCATTGACGATCCAAGATTTAAGGCAAGGCTAGTAGCAAAGGGATTCTCTCAGAAGGAGGGAATATACTACATATAGATTTTTGCTCTTGTGGTGAAACATGTAACAATAAGTATCTTGTGTCTGGTGTGAATCATTTCAACATAGAGCTTCAATAGATGGACGTGAAGACGACTTTTCTTCACGAGAACCTAGATGAACATACCTTAATGGATCAGCCATAGAGCTATGCTGATAAGAAGAATCTTGAAGAAATCTGCAAGACAATGGAACTGAAGGTTCAATGACTTGATGATCCAAGAAGGGTATAAAGTAAGTCTGTACGACTATTGTGTCTACATGAAGAAGTTCAAAGATGGTTCCAGAACATATCTGCTTTTATATGTAGATGATATTCTGATAGCTTCCACTAACACTGGATTCAAGCCCTAAAGGATCTTCTTAACTCATAATTCAAAATGAAGAACCTAGGAGATGCAAAGAAAATATTGGGAACGAAAATAATCAGAGACATGACAGAAGATACTCTAAAGATTTCTCAATCAAGTTATATAGTGAAGGTGTTAAGCAACTTCAATATGGATCAATCGAAGTCTGTCTCAACTTCCTTGGGAGCTCATTTCAAGTTAAAGTCAGCTACAAAATGGAAAACCTCGGATCAAGAACATTACATGAAGTATGTTCCTTATCAAAGTGCAGTTAGACCAATGATGTACTCAATGATAGGAACCAAGCCAGACGTTGCTATCCAATGGGAATTGTGAGTAGGTTCATAAAAAATAGATAAATAAACATTTGCAGGCGGTCAAATGTATCTTGAGGTATCTTATAAGGACTACAGATATAGGCTAAAGTTACCAGAAGAAAGGAGAGTTTGTAATAAGATGTCACTGCGACTCAAACTATGCAGTAGACATGGACAATTGAAAGTCAATTACATGTATGGTCTTTACAGCAGGTGGTAAAGTCATAAGCTGGAATTCAACTTTGCATTCAGTTGTGGCACTCTCAACAACATAGGCATAATACATATTTTTGTGAGAATCAGCTAAAGAAGCCATTTAGTTGAAAGGCATTGTAGAAGAGTTTGGTTTCCATCAAGACTTCATGGAACGGAACTGCGACTCTTAGAGTGGAATTACAGCAGCCAAAAATGCAGTTTTTCACTCCAGAACAAACTATATAGCAGTCAAGTATCACTTCATCAGAGGCAAGATAAATGAAGGAGTCATTAAAGTGTTGAAGATAACCTCAACTTTCAATCCTGCAGACATCTTCACAAAGGTTCTTGTGTACAAGTTTCGTGAAGCATTGAAGATGCTTCATGTAGCTGACAAGTGAAGATATAAGTTTATCATGTCCACCTAAGTTAAATTTCTCAAGATGTTGTCCAAGGTGGAGAACTGAAGATTATAGTCATTATCTCAAGTCTGCTTGGAAGACTCTAAGGGAGACAGAGTGTCTCAGGTTTTCCTTATACAAGGTGGAGACTCAGGTCATTTAGAGAGTCTCGGTTAAAAGAAATTATAAGGGTTTAATGTCTTATACTGGTTAATGACATTAAATTGAGTTAATTACTTTCAATGGCCAAGAAGAAGAGTTGTCTCAAGGATCTCAAAGCGTTATTCTTCTCTTCACAGTCTCTTATAACTTAAGGTGAAGGTTTGTTACAGTCGTTGTAACATATGCACTTCATATAAGTTTATGATTCTGGGTTTGTTAGACAAAAGCTCATTCTAAGGGTTTTCTTTCTGTTACTTTCAAGCTCGGATTAGAGAGAGAGTAGGAAGGTGAATTGAGTTCTTACATTGAGGGAGAAGAGAGTATCGATTGTATTGAGCTTGGAGATACTCATGGTTTTTGAGTTGAAGTTGTTAGTGGAATCCGGAGCCGAATTTGGCTTCGACGAGATGTAGATCCTTCGGGATCGAACTCGTTCTATCTTGTATTATTTTCTTTAAGTTTTTAAACAATTAAATCAAAGAGTCTTAGGTAGAAGACTAGTGAAAGGGTGCCATAAGACGCACAAGTAACTTTAACAAAGAGATACATGGTATCAAAGCATCCAAACTTAAGAGCTTAAAAGTGAGAAAAAATGTTCTAACCTTGACAATCTATGGATGTGATTCACACTTTTGATTCAAGATACTCCACTGCTTTCATATCGTGATTTATTAGTTTCTCAATCTTCTTAATTTTAAAAGCTAAATTCATTGACTATTCCTTGTAAGCAGGTCTCAGCTTCTACGCTAAAGCTTGGAATTTCATGTGAAGAAAAGAATTGTTGAAAGCTTAGTAAGAAGCCATTTGATCAAATCAGATGCCTCTGATGGCTACTTCTATTAATTAAATATTTAGATTACATTACATAATGGATTAACCGAAGCAAAGAAAATACAACTTAACCACATATATAAACTAAAAACATTCAGGTGGAGAAACTCAAACATACTGGAAAATTTGGATAGATTTTGGATTTTCGTTCTCGAGTTTGAAGTAAAATCTGAACTAATCCGAGTTATGTTGCCATATAGGTCGGTTGAACAAATGTGGGAGGTCTTTGAAATAAGACTTTCAAGCTTTGAAACAATTCTTCCATGACAAAGTACTTTAGTCGAGCACAACTCTCCAAGAGATAGGAGGCTATAAGGTCTAATTTTGTTTCAAAATAAATTAGCCTTGAGACAAGTCTTAAATTTAGAAGACATCCATATAATTTCTATCCAAGGCCCATGGGAGAATTCTGGTCCTCACCAGTCAAACCCACTAGACATATTATAAGGAAATTTAAAGAATACCTTATTGAAATAAAGGCCCAAAAATAGGGTACATTATCAAGCCCAACCATGGACATGAGAAAACTCTAATATTCTCGTAGCAGCTCTGTGAATTGGCACCGCCTAAGTTAATGATGTCATTATTGGACTCACGCCTTAAAATTGAAGTATAATTGTAGACTCATCGAAAAGGTGGAGAGACATTACTCTCTCAATTTTTTCTAATTAGACGATCAGTTCTCGTGTACATGACCACAAAGGAGGGTACAGCTTATGGCGGAGCCGAAAGCCGTAAGCTAACTAGTGGAGATTCATCCGGGAAGCTTCAAAACGCGAACAAACAAAAGGTGGGTAAGAAAGGAGAAAAAGATGGCAAAACACAAAGAAAGCAATGAAAGACTCGGCTCTAGCAGAGGTAAATGGAGGTATAGACAATGAAGGAATATTTTGACGTGTTCTTTTCCTCATCCAAAAACTACATTCAAATGATCAATTTAGACGATCCGTTTGGATGATGCTTCTGGATGATGTTCTTTTCCTCATCCAAAAATTACATATGGATGATGCTTTTGGATGAAGTTATGTTTCTTTGTACATTTGTATAAACTAGTTGGATGTAATATGTAAGAAAATGACTACAAAAGACATGTTTTTTTGTTAAATTATTTTTTATGATCTAAATTATATTTACAACTACATAAGTATCAAAAATATCTTTAAAATAACTTATAAAATTGTATATTAATTACATAATTAAATTTTTGTAAATAATTATATTATAGAACTTTTAAAAATTTATTATTTAACATTTTAATACAAAAGAGAATGTAAAAAATAAGAAAGAGAGTAAAAATGAGGAGGGAGAGTAAAAGAAAGAAAAAGAGGAGGGAGAGTAAAAAAGATGAGAGAGAAATAAAAGAAGAGAGAGTAAAAATGAAGAGAGAGAGTAAAAATGAAGAGAGAAAGTAAAAAAGAAGAGATAGAGTAAAGATGAGGTGAGAGAGTAGAATAGAAGAAGGACTGTAAAAATGAGGAGAGAGAGTAAAAAAAAAGAGAGAGTAAAAATGAGGAGAAATAGTAGAAAAGAGGAGAGAGAATAAAGGAGGAGAGAGAATAAAGGAGAAGAAAGAGAGTGAAAATGAAGAGAGAGAGTAAAGATGAGCTGATAGAGTAAAGATGAGGTGAGAGAGTAAAATAGAAGAAGGACTGTAAAAATGAGGAGAGAGAGTAAAAAAAAAAGAGAGTAAAAATGAGGAGAAATAGTAGAAAAGAGGAGAGAGAATAAAGGAGGAGAGAGAATAAAGGAGAAGAAAGAGAGTGAAAATGAAGAGAGAGAGTAAAGATGAGCTAAGATAGTAAAAAAAAGAAGTAAAAATGAAGAGAATGACCCATCAAAACCGCACCTTTGAAGCTATGAGTTCTTTGAGCTGCCACAAATTTACCATATACATTATGACCTAGTCATACGTTTACTGATTTGGACTTATAGCAGCTATTTGTGTCATAGGTCATCCGATGATAGAGACCACAAAAACCCAACATCCGCCTATATTCAATCAGAATTTTGGAGTCTTTTCCTTCTTCAAATTCTAACACTGGAGAAAAAGTAAGTCGTTTCGAACATGAAACCTCTACTAACACCATGCCTTTCTTGACATCTATATCAATGACAACCCCAACTGACTCAACAACTAACTTATACACTTCTTATACCCGATATTCAAACGGTAAAGTGAAACGAACCCACAACCTTATCACAGTAGGATACTCAGCCCCAGCCATGGCTTTCCAAGGGGCATAGACGACCATCCAACCGTCAAAGTTGATGGCGTCATTGTCCAGAACCCTATCTAAATCCCCTTTCTCATTAAATTCAAACTGAAACCTATCGTTTCCCAGATTTAGACTTTTAACTTTCCCTACCAGGTCCCAAAATTGAGGCATTCGAAACATAAAAGTATCTACGTTTTGATTCTGGGGATTCAGACATCGTCCCATCAGAACTTTCGACGATCTAGCAAGTAATGCAGTGTTGTCTATCGTAGGAATTTTAATTCGCATTCCTTTAGTTGGTGAGGCACACATTATTTCTAATCTCGTAGACGATCTACCCCAATATTGCCTAGGTGTAACAAAGATACTATGAGGTAAAAGCCAACGATTATGCACTTTGCAGCTATTTGCCTTAGTATATATAGCGGTGACTCTAAAGATAAGATCGAAATCTTCCTCAAAAATAGGTCTTATCTTATTACTTTGAAATTTGAAAGCATAATTGATCTTAATTTCTAACAATTCGATGTCATTATCTTTAGGCACAAAAAACCTATCTCTATGTAAAAATATTCCGGAAATAATTTCCTAAAGATTGTGGAATCTAACCTCTAACTTTCGTAACCTTAGCGACAATAACCCATAACTAGCTCCAGTCTCCCACGTAATTATGATCCAAAATCCACCATCATCTTCTAACGGCATTTCACACCCCAACCAATACACCTTGGCCTGCCAAAACAGTCGCCAACGTGACACTAAACCATGATATGGAAAATTGAAAGTGACAACTAGTACCTTAAAATCCCTTTGATGCATACCAGAGATATAATAGGTACTTGGACTGCTCTGTGTCGACATTTTGTGTAGGTGACACAATTGACAATCTCCCCAATCTGCACCTGACAACAAAATATATACTGTCATATTAAGCATAAAGTTATCTCTTATGAACTGCAATACATGTATACATTCAGATATAAAGAATAACCTAAGATCTTTATGTTTAACCTTCTCTAACATCCAGTGATTCCAGTAAGACTTTGATATCCACTCAGACCTATACTGGACCTTTAGCTGTCTGAATATATCAACTAAAGTTACCTCAGTTTTAACTATAGCATGATCAATATCATTTAGTTCTTTCATTACCAAATCCCAGAGTAAATGTAGTCTCATCCATTTCATCAACCAATCCACATATAAACTCGGTAAATTCGTTGAATTGATTGCAAACTCAACATAGAAACTAGGTTTGTACTAGTACTCGGCTCCAACTGTGATACCACCATCACATCATCAACAATGGTGATATATTCAACCAAAAGACTACTCCCCTCATCAGAGATAAAAGGAAAACCTGCAATAGTTTGGGTAAACCACAATACTAGACCCCGAAAGATATGTTCCGTCATTATGCATTTCCTCGAGGTCCTATCCTTACAACCCAATCGTTAACAACGGTAATGTTGTTATTGACGAGAGGATCATTCCTCCGAGATTGTAAAATGACTCTCCAGATTTCCACATTTCTCATAAACCCAAAGCTACTCCATGTACCAAATCTTAATCTCTCATATAAATTAATATGCATAGGGCTAGGCGAATCAGACCAAAGTCATGCTAAAATCACCGCTTAAATCACATAAACTAACAATCCCTAAACAGATATGAAAGAACCCTTTAGAGATTTCAAGCAATCTATCTGAAATGGTGAGGCAAAATCAAATAACGCAGCTTGACCGTCGCTATCTCCCGGAAAATGACCGAGATGAAACCGAAAGAAATTTGCCGTAACCACACTGCCGTTGCCTCTAGGGTTTCAAAAACTGTACCCAACCCTCCCGCTAAGAGAACCACGAAGCGCTAAGATCCACCTCCAAAGAAGTGCATCCTCTAAAATCTTCCTCCGTCGCCTTTGGTAAGCCACCGTAGATCTCCCTTTCAGTCGCCGCAAATCGCCTCTCCTATCGCCGCAAATCGCCTTCAGTTGCTGGTTTTTAATGGGTTATGAGCCTTAAAACCTCTAATTATAAACCAAATCAAATGAACTTCAACTAATGGAGATATTAATTAATTATAATAAAGGCAACCAAATGAGCATAATCAAAACAAGGGAGCCCTATGATGATAGATAGATAATTTGGCCCATTAAGCAAACTTAATGGACCTCACGGCTGAGTTCTCCAAGACTGGTGACTCTCTCTTCTTTGTCTCGTGCTCTTTGCGTGTGGTAGCATTTTTTCCTGTATAGTTTTGCTTCTCAGTTTAGTTCAATGCGGCACCAATTCAATTTTAATCCAAAATCCATAACTGAATCTAAGAAAGTGAGAAACCAAAAAGTGGTTGTTGACAATAAATCTCTTCTCCAACTCTGTGAAAGAACATATTCATTTTCATCTTGATTATCAAAATGATACTTTTTATTGTCTCAATCTTGAGATCATCAACTCATGTCCCGATCTTCAGATGTTTGTTCATGTCATATTTGGAATTGCAGAGACCAACCTGGTCCGAAACATTGGGCTTCAGTTTAAAATAATTATGTTTTGAGAACTCTTTGATATATGTCTAACTTTTGTGCCGTCGTGTTTGTATATTATCTTGATAGATAACTAAATTCACTTATGAATTTCTTGATGTTATGGAATTTGAGTAGACAAAGGTTAAAGAGAATTGTTAAAGAGTATTTTATAAATTATGATGTCAAATTAATATTTTATAGATAATATTAAAAATAAATTATGATGTCTAATTTTGTAATTTGAAATCTAATTACTCGCCGCTAGTCCAATCATATGTCATATAAACTTAAGGTTTAATTAGTAGAGCATAATAAACCGCTTAATGATTATGCTACCTAATGCTACACATCAATGCCTTACCAATCAAGGGCTTAGTATCCTACTAGGGGACTGACCGGGCTACGCCCGGATTTTAGTTTAGATATTTTTATGTGTAGGTTATTTGTTTTATATGTGAGCATTGGTCATATATTCATATTCTTTAGTTTCTTTTAAATTCTCTATGTTTGTGATTGTGATTCATAAATCATACTATTGTTTTCTATTTTCAATGTCATTTTAATAGATTTTTTTGCTTTGCTTGTATTCATATATCAAATAATATATCTATTGTAGCGTAGTTGTTTAACAGTATAAAGATAATATAATAATTTTAATAAAAAAAAAAATTGAAGCATCAGCACAAAAAAATTAAATGACATGTCAATGTAAAAATGTTTTTAAAAACTTTTAAGAAAAAAATTCCGTGAAGTTGTAACTTAATATTTAAATCATACGTTTAAGTAATTCACTTATATGGTTAGAGAATAATAATATTCATCTACATTTTTGTTTAGTTATAATAACAAATCAATATGTATATATATACATATTATTTTTAACTCATATTCCATTAGCTAAAATAAAACGTGTAATTAAGATCTAGATTAGTTTCAAATATCTTCATCAAACATTATCTTTTGTTAACAATAATATCAAAAAAGTTTGATCTATTATTCAAATCCTATAAAACTCCAAATAATATTTAGAAAAAATAGATTTAAATGTACCTTGGAATCCAAGAGGAGGAGTTCAATGCCCATTAGAATATTGCTATTTTTGAAATTTCTAGCTTCCCAATGATGCATGAGTCATGTAATGACATCTTCATTGCAGAATTGGCCGTCTATTTTATCAAGGATATCAAAAGTGAATGATTTGGGGTGGTAATTTGTGGTGTCGTCTTTTGGTAAGTGGAGATGGAGGCGTTAATATGGTGGTTTGTTATCTCTCGAATAGTTTGGGAAACTGAGGCAAGAGATTAATATTTATATACGAAAATGTAAATTTAATGTGAGATAGTGGGCTTTGGTGAGTAATTACAAAGTGAGATGTAATGAGTTAATGTCTAATTTAAAAGTAAGTAATGTGATTAAGTGGGGAATATGAATCAACTATGACATTGATCTCTCCGGTTTTCTTGAAAAGGTTACTAATTTACTAATCAAAGAGATAATTATGCTCCTTTAAACCCCATTAGCCAAATACAAAAAAAAAGATCAAAGAAATGCATCGATTTCTTACGTGGAAGAGAAACAAGTGCCAAAGTCTTTATTCTACCGTAAAAACTATATATTACACATGAATTCTAATCAATAGCATAGCCACAAGATTATTTAATTTAAATGACACATGACTATTCATTTATATTACACATGAATCATATATTAAATATGCATCCTATAGATTGGTATTTATATCAAATATAACTATATGAAAGAGAAGAAATATATAAAATAGATATTTTATGTAAAATAGAACGAATAAAATGTTTTATATAACATATTTGGCTTTTATAATAATTAGAGATTGTGTCATTTCCAAACCGGTCCGGGAATAATTACAAAGTGGGTTGTGATGAGTTAATGTCTAATTTAAAAGCATCTAATGTGATTAAGCAAGTAATTGTTTTTAGTTTTTTTTTTTAAAAAAGATTTCTAAAATATAAGCTGATATGGCAACAATATAGGAGGTTGAAAAAGATGAGTTGGATGGCTTAAGAGGTCTCAAAACTTTCTTTTTATTAGTATAGATAATGCCCAATTAGTTTTCTCTTTAGTTCGTTCATGTAATGTGCTATGTCCGATTCGACTCTCATGTATAGATGATTGGTTGTCTCCCTATCTATAAAATCAATACCTGATCGAGGCCTAGTCTTTTATCGGCTCTATAAAGGTGTTATTTGGTCGCTGTCTTTTACGACTTCTTTCAGAAGAAGGGTATCCATGTTCTCGTGTCCATTTCTATCTTTAGTTTGTCCGGTCTTGCTTTCAAATTTGTTCATTTTCTTTCTATGGGTTCACATAATATTTTCTTTAGTTTCGTTTTTGTCGGTAGGACAACTACTTTTTCATTTATGAGTTACACATTTTTACTGTACGAGAGTTTGCAATAAGTTTGAGCTTCCCGCAGTTTTTTTTTGTCAACACAAAATATAGATAAAATCAACACCAAAAGGTGAAGAAAAAAGTTACAACCCTAATACATTAGCTAACTCTCTAATGGAATGAACAAGATCATCAACTTTATAGTTTACAAATCTTGGAATTACATGCAGAGATAAAACACGAAAAAGAGATTTCAACCTGATAAAATTCTCCTGATAAAGTTGGAAAGTCGACCACTTCTCTAGACATATAATTTTCATCATGTCCATAATTTTCATCACGTGGACTTTAATGGATTTAAATTTTTTATAAACCATGTGTTATTCAAACAATAATTTTGAAATCTATATTCAAATTGTATTATTTAAACATTGAATTTGAAATATATATCCAAATTATATGCTATTTAAACATTTTTTTAATATTGAAATCTAATCTATTTATTTTTTCAAATTTATTTTATTTAATTTCAAAATCTAGAAATTCTATATAGATTTAAAAGTCTATTAAAAAACTAAATCAAATAAAATCTACTTTCAATAAATTTCTCTGCTATTTTTCACAAAGTAAAAAATGAATTTATATTAGGTGAAAAACCACGTGGAACCATAGAATAAAGTGCGTACACAGCACCTGCCGGTGCGAGAGTGGGATTTCGAATTTCGACGAGTGAATTTGCCTCCGTTCACATGCGATGCTTCCCTCTTAAATATCCACCGTCACCTTCTCTCACTCTCTCTCTCTCTCTCTCCAGCCATTTTGCGTATTGTGTTATCCTCTGTAGAGAGAAACGTGCCGTTAATCGAAGGATTCTCCTCTTTGTGGAGAGAGTTTGATTTTCTGATCTGATTTTTCTCGACAAAAAAAATGACAAACGGAACTGGTAGAGTGGATCTGGACGGTAAACCGATTAAGTCGATCACAATATGCATGATCGGTGCCGGAGGTTTCATCGGCTCGCATCTTTGTGAAAAGTTGATGACGGAGACGCCTCATAAGGTCCTTGCGCTTGATGTTTACAACGATAAGATTAAGCACTTGCTTGAACCTGATACCGTTGAATGGACTGGTCGGATCCAGTTTCATCGCATCAATATCAAACATGATTCGAGACTTGAAGGACTTATAAAGATGGCGGATCTGGTAATGCTTTAATTATAAATATTGATTTCGCTTCATCTGTTGTTCTTAATTGTTCATATTTAAACAGTGAAGAAAAAAACTGTTGGTATAAATTGAAAATGACAGTATGTGATCGTGATTGATGATTTTAGACTCAGATCTATTACTTTATTGGAACTCAGTAATCCTTTACACTTCGAATTTCTGCTTTAATTCGTAGCGATTATGCTTCCTTCAAGGCTATTTGCTTAATGTTCTTGATATTAAAATTATCTGTAATTTTTGTTTTCTCAGTGTTGAGATCGGTAATGTCTGCTGTAATTCTAATGGTTGCTTTTCCTCTGCAGACTATAAATCTTGCTGCCATCTGTACTCCGGCTGATTATAATACGCGTCCTCTTGATACTATCTACAGCAATTTCATTGATGCCCTCCCAGTTGTATTATTTCTTACTTACTCCATTGTTCAAAAGAATTGAGGGAAACAGTTATGTGCATATATTAGCTGACATTGATTGGTAACTGTTAGGTTAAATACTGCTCTGAGAACAACAAGCGTCTTATTCATTTCTCTACCTGCGAAGTATACGGCAAAACCATAGGAAGCTTCCTTCCAAAGGATCACCCCCTGCGTGAGGTCTGTCCTTTTTCACATTTCACTTTCAACATTATATCGTACTTTTTAATCATCTCTAGATCAATCTCACCACTGACTGCAGACTGAGGAACATGTTGAAGCTGACATTGTTTTTTTTCCTAGCTGAGGCAATCACATGACTTAAACTCTGAATTACTCATTGGATCGTGTAAAAATCCCTTTTTGATTGAGCTAGGAGTTGGCTATAATAATAATTGTATTCATTACAGGAATGTCGTGGATATTAAGTACGTAAAAGACATGGTTTGATTGTCAACTGTTTGATCTATTGTTTACTGATGCTGTTTTTTTTTTTGTGATTTCTACAGGATCTTTCGTTCTATCTTCTTAAAGAAGATATTTCCCCTTGCATATTTGGTTCAATTGAGAAGCAGAGGTGGTCATATGCGTGTGCAAAGCAACTGATCGAGAGACTAATTTACGGTAAG
>JAKUCM010008581.1:0-21360 GCA_023374145.1 Lepidium sativum | reverse complement strand
TAGTTTTAGATAATCAATCAGGTTTTGTATCGGGGCGGGTGATCTGTGATAACATTCTTATTGCTTAATTGATATTTCATGCTCTAAGGAGTAATCAAGCTATTAGGTAAGTACACGGCGGTGAAAACGGATATGAGTAAAGCCTACGACCGGGTTGAATGAGATTTTTCAGAAAAGTTTCTGCTTTGGTTTGGGTTTCATGAACGTTGGGTTGCATGTGTGATGTACACGGTTCATTCGGTAGGGTTCTCAATGCTTATTAATGGACAAACTCATGGTTATATTCATCCACAGCGAGGCGTACATCAAGGGGACCCCCTACGTCTTGATTTCTTTATTGCGTTAGGCACACCATGCTAAGTAGATCTAGTGATCGCTCGCTAAAGCCCTTCAGTTTCTCATATGTTATTTGCAGATGACAATTTGATTTTTTTGTAAGGCTAATGCGGACGAGGCATCGATAGTTTTAAGGATTTTATCGGACTATGAGAGAATTTAGGGTCAGTAGATAAATTTTAGAAAATCATCAATCGAGTTTGGTAACTAGGTTGATGTGGTTTCAAGATCGGAGGTGTAACAAATTATAGGTATTCATCAGTTGGGTGGTATATGCTTTTATTTAGGATTACCTGAAGGATTCGAAGGCCCTAAAACAAAAGTTTTTGCTTATTGAATTTCCCGAGACCTTATTTGCTAGAGCGTTTCACGGTTGGTATTTCCACAATTCTAATATATTGGTTCCTTCGAGGGTTTATGCGCCTTCTTATGGATGTATGAGTATTATTTCAGCATGATCTTTGGTTGGAAAAGGAGTCATTATGCGGGGGGTAATGGAGAGTCCATATTAATTTGAAAGTATCTTTGGGTCCCAGATGTAGTCCCTCAACTAGCATATGGACCTGGTTTTTTATTTTACCCGGAGCTATTTGTGGATTATCTCATTGATTGATCAACGAATAGTTGGCAGGTAGCATTGGTTTGAAAATTACTGTCCTCCAATGATGCAAGTATTGTTCTTGGTATTCCCATTCCGTGGAGAGCTCAAGAGGATTGATATGGGTGGCATTTTACAAAATTTGGGAGGTACACAGTTAAGTCATGTTATTGGGTTGAGCGAAACATTGCGCGAATATATACTTATCATTTTAGACAAAGTATATAGGCTGGACAGTGAAAATTCTGGGAGGTCATTGCCCGTCGAAGCTCAAACACTTCATGTGGCAGGCGGTTTCTGGGCATATAACATTTGAGTATACTCTGGTCCATTCTCATATTTCAACGAATGACTTTTGTAATCGATGTGGTGCAGAGTCAGAAAATGTAAATCACGTGCTGTTCGAATGCCCTCCGGTACTACAAACTTGGGCTTTAGTTATGATTCATTCTAGGGTAGATGATTTTCTGGGGTCGTCATTATTTTCTAATTTTGTTTATTTATCTTGCAAGGTGCCTCCTGAGATTGATAAACAGAGCTTTCCTTGGTTGTTATGGTTCATCTTGAAGGCCATGAATGACAAAAAAATTACTGATATCGAAAGGCATCCCAGGGAAATAGTTCGTCACGCTGAGAAGGAGACTAACTCATGGTTCTCTGCTAATGAGGAGGGTCTGGTCTCTAGGGGCCATCTTTCGTGGAGAGTGGAACTAGATATTCTTTATTGGTCTTTGCTGGGTAACCCTGTTTTCTTAGTTCGTTGCTTTGTAGACGACTCTTGGAAGAATTCAGAGTATTATTCTGGTATGAGTTGATATTGTTGTACTGATGATATCGACAAGGCCAGTTTTGGAGCTCGGGGGACTCGTTGCTGCCTTTCTTCTCTTTATGCAGAGTTCAAAGCACTTCTGTGGGCTATGTCTTCCCTCTTCTCCGTTAAGTTGGCTTGTGTTACCACTTATATTGGAAGATTTCGATCATATCATATGTTTTTTTTCTTCTTTTTCCATCTCTTTTATTTCTCGTTATGTGAATTACAAAACTGATTTGCAGTGTAGGAAAGTTTCCAAAATTCAATCTTTTGTTAATTATGTATCTCGAGACCAACTTTCTTTTTTATTTGTTTGATGCATTAAGTGATGTTGGAAATAAAATAAAATAAAGTAAGAGATAATAAAATAGTTAAAAATGTACAGTCAGATAAGTACCGTCAATAAATGTCAAGATGTGGTTTTCAGAAGTGGCAAAAATGTAGGTAACTTACCAATTTTAAGTATTAAACACATCAAAAATGAAAGAAAAGAAAGAAAGAAAAAAAAGAGAAGCAACAAGAGTTCAGCCTCAATAGTAACAACAAACAATAAACAAAACAAATCGTCCGTTCTTTCTTCTTTCCCTTGTATATCAGACAATCATCTCTATCTCTATCTTTTGTTCCTCTTCTTCTTCAACCTTTCGATCTCTCTAATTCTTCACTACAAACAACTCGATCTTCTCTTCTTCCTCTTAATTTACAATCTCACAGCCAAAATTCTGGTTTTACTTTATCGAATTATATTCGTTTGGGGTTTTTTTTCCTGACTTGACCAATCTGGTGATAGAAATGATATGAGTAAACGCTTGCAATAGTTTCTTTGATAATTCTCCAATGGAGCAACTTGTAAACTTCATCATTCGACCTCCAAGGTCAGAAGCTTCTTTACCATTTATTGTGAACAGCGAAAACTAGGATTTGGTGTTCTAAGTTTTATAATTTTTCGATCTTTTCCTATTTGGTTGTCAAATTCTCATTGAATTCAATTGCTTAAGAATTGAGATTTTCCTCTGTATTTGAGAGTTCCGGTTCCGGACTTGAAAGTTTTCTGGACCGCTTGCAAATTTGTCTTCTTCCCAATTTCCATTTTACTTGCGTTCGTAATTATCCTTTGTACTTTTATTGGGTTTGTGTTTAGAAGATTCATTTTTTTTTTTGGCACTCACGTGATCTTTCTCTGTCATTACTGAGAATTTACTATTCAGATTCCTACTGGGTCCTAATTCTGATTCTTGAAGAAAATGTCCTTGTTTGATTTGACATGACTCTTTTAAGACAGGATTCAAGAAGTTAATTGCATTGAATATTATAACCTAGAAAGTGTACCTTAGGGATGCTAACATACTTCAAAGATTGTTAATTTGTTATTTGACTTGTTTTTGTGCTGCAGAGCTGAGTATGATCCGGAACATGATCTCTTGGAAAAGGATTTCGTAATGAAAGGTAGATGGTATCAGAGAAAAGATTTAGAGGTAATGCTGTTTATTTTGTTTGTAAGCTCTTAAAGTCGAACTTTCTGTGGAACTCTCTTTATTGAAGTCTGATATGAGTATATAGATTCTAAAATTTATGATTGTAATAAAGCAGCATAGGGAAGTAATGGAAACTGGTCAAAAATATTTTCTAAACTCCTAATTACCAAGTAATAGTGTTGTCATTAGCTATTATTGCTTTTTTTTGTCTGGCTAGAGTGTCATTTGGATTTGTCTTTGACAGATTAAAAATAGTAGGGGAGATGTTCTCCAGTGTAGTCATTATATGCCAGTTGAACGCCCTGAAGGAAAGCCTTTGCCCTGTGTAATATACTGCCATGGAAACAGGTACTTAATCGTTTGATGAAGATCTTTCTGGCCCTTTGGTTTACTGTTGATCCTCTTAATGTTTAGCATTCTTAATGGCATTGCAATTCTATCTTTTAGTGGATGTAGAGCAGATGGCAGTGAAGCCGCAATTGTCTTACTGCCTTCAAACATCACTGTTTTCACCCTAGACTTTTCGGGGTCTGGTCTCTCAGGCGGGGAACATGTCACCTTAGGCTGGAATGAAGTATGCGCTTCTTTGATCAGCCTTGTTTATCTCTTCTACTCTTAAATATATATATATTGTTACTCTGGAGCTATTTTTCATTTTTATTGGTCTTTGACCATGTTCTCTGTGAAATATTCTTCAATTATAAAGCCAATGTTTACGTTATTCTGAATTAGGTGTGGTCATTCTTCTTACTAGTGTTAAACCTGATGTGAATATTTGCAGAAGGATGATCTGAATGCTGTGGTTGAGTTTTTGCGGCAGGATGGAAATGTATCTCTGATTGGATTATGGGGGCGGTCAATGGGTGCTGTAACTAGGTTCGGCTCAGTCTATGACTTATTATCTTATGAAGAGCATATTCATTTATTCTGCCTCACATTAATATTCAGTTAATGGTATGGGACTGTGTCAATGGAAATTAATCTTACTTGGATTTATATATGTCGTGAAAATTCAAATGTTTAGAGGGTAGAATAGGCAATTACAGTGAATAAATTAAGTTTTCAAATAAGCAATTTATTATTGCAATCACTTGTGCTGCCTGGGAAACTATAGTAATGCATCATCCCTTTATATAATTACAGTTTGATGTATGGAGCTGAGGATCCTTCGATTGCAGGAATGATTCTAGACAGCCCCTTTTCCGATTTGGTTGATCTGATGATGGAACTTGTAGATACATACAAGTTTCGTCTACCAAAGTTTACTGTGAGTAGACTTATGATGTTTCTGATGGATTTGTTCAGTCTACTGCTAGGCTTCCACTGTGCTTTTATCTAATGGTGTTAAGCTCTACCTACTGTATCTAGGTGAAATTTGCTATACAGTTTATGCGGAGAGCTATACAGAAAAAAGCAAAGTTTGATATAATGGATCTGAACACCATTAAGGTCGTGTTCTCTACTTGTTTGTTACTTTATCGACTTGGTTGAATAAATCCTTGTCATGTTCATACTCTTGCCACTCTTGGTTGGAAGTATATCCACTTAATTGCTTATCTTCTATGCTGCAGGTGGCAAAGTCTAGTTTTGTTCCGGTTTTATTTGGACATGCCTTAGATGATGACTTTATCCGCCCTCATCATTCAGATCGTATATATGAAGCCTACATAGTATGTTTCCATGTCTTGATAGCTTACCTTCCGCTTGTGCATGTTCATCTCTGCTAGTTTCTATGTGCTTCGGTATTAACATCTGGCTTACGATTTTTCGTAGGGTGACAAAAATATCATCAAATTTGAGGGAGACCATAACTCCCCAAGGCCTCCATTCTACTTTGATTCAGTAAATATCTTTTTTCATAACGTCCTTCAACCTCCAGAGGAGGTTGGGCCGACATTTTATGACCCATTGGATGATTATTTTGCAAAGGTAATTCAACTGTGACAGAGACAAATACATATATATATATATATTTATACATATAGGTGTATTTGATATTTGTCCCTGCATCAAGAAATGCTAATAACTTTGTCTATTATATGTTCAGGGCAGTTCGGGCACAATGCATGACATAAATATTCCACAATCCTCAGTACAGAAAAGTGAGTCATACCAGTTTTCCTTGAAAGCATGAGGCAGGTTTTATTTGTGCTCAAAGCCAACATCGTTTGTCAATATTCAGGTTTAGCCGTGGGAAGCATCTCTGAGGCAATCAATGAAGTCCGCAAAAAACGACCCATGAGTCGCACAGATGTCAGTAATTCTTAGCTAATCTGTGTCTTATTAATGATTTGTCCAATATTATTTACTCAAGACAGATAATGCATTGGTTTTGGATGATGGTTTTCCATTATTCTTAGATCCTGTAACAATGGTTTGATTAAGCAATCAATTGCTCCCCTAGCATTGTGATCGTCCAATTTTCATATGTCTTCACTTGCTATCTCGAAGATGTGTCTCCTTTTAGGATATAAGTTGCAATTATTAGCTTTCTCCGTTGTAGTTCTGATGGTTTTTATTACGTTCTTCAGGTTCCTTCGAATGTCACATCTAACGGCTCTCCATCAGGAACTAAGGTATAAAATCAATTGCGCTTCCTTTTTTTGATCTGCTTTTCTTGTGCTCTGTTTATGGTCACCATGTAAAGTATATGGTTGTTTGATCACGAAATGGTCATTTAATTTATAACGGTAGAAACACAAGTGCCACAGCGACCAGCTTATAGTAGTGTAGAAGTACAAAAGAAAAAAAAATAAAAGAGACGGGAAATTTCTGATGTGGAATAATGATTTTGTTTCAGGGAAAAGAGAATCATGTTGGAGGCGAAAATTCATCTCCTGATATGATAAGCTTTGATTTGTCAAATGGCGATCAATGCCCTCCTCATCTTAGAATGGCTTTGGATGACGATCAATATGTGGAGTATCACACTGACGATATGGCAGATTTCCCATCTAATGCAGAGGAAGAAGAGAGGGTGAGACCGTAAAACTATTTAATATGTCTATGTCGTATTAATCTTCTCATACTCTTATTACTTGTTTCAGATGCTTATGAAAGCGGTGATGGAATCTTTGAAAGACTTGGAAGTGCAAAGTCAACAGAAAAAAGAACCTTCCGAGACAAAAGTTCCGGGCAGCTCTCCTTTTGGAACTGCAACTCAATGCCTTTCTTCCAAGGAAGAATCAGCTTCAACTCGAGCAAATCAATCAGAGACCGATTCTGCTTCCAGTCCAGCAACATGCAGTCAGGATTTACTACCGTCATCTTCTGAGTCCAATCTTCCAAGTGAGGCCTCGACTTCTCTGGCAATACCCATTAACGCTTCTGTTCCTGGCTGTTCAAGCCAGAAGGAAAGCGAGACAAGTGACATGTCAGGAGCTACGAAGGCCACAATGAGTGACATGTCAGAAGTTAAAAAGACCACAATGTCAGGTGACATGTCAGGAGTTACAAAGGCCACACTGACGGTGGAACGTAGTAGCAGCGCACCGGGCAAAGTCTTAGACGGATTCATACGCAGGTGGGATCGTAACTTCTTCAAAAACGACAAGTAGTTCCAATTATGAGTTTGGTTTTGGAATTGGGTGAAGTAAACTGCTATATATATTGATTCAAAAATAGAAGCTTTTTAAATAGTTTTCCATCGTAGGTTATTGTTGTTGGCTTTAGCTATATGGTTTCACAAATGAATTCATTCTATAAAAATGTGTGTGCTCTTGTGGGCTTTGGACAATTTGTGCATTTCCTTCACTCCATGTGCTCTTTATCCTCTGGTTCGAAAACTACACGACCAATAATTCTTTGACGTTTACTTATTACTTTGTTTCTTGGACACAATCTTCCCACACATCATAGTTTTCAGACCGTAGCATTGAGCTTTGTCCACTTCCGGAAAATTGTCATAAGCAAAAGAGATGAAGATTGGCAAAACATCCCACATATAAGACCAATCCACAAACCCTGTTTTTATCAAAACAACATAATGATATTGTTGAATCAAACAACTACTTAACAATAACAGAAAAAGGGAGTCGAGCATTATTCACCTTGGCATAAAGCATCAACTTGAAACCACAAATAGCTGAAATTGGCATTCCGATAAAGTAGAATGTTCCTAAATTTATAACTGTGGCCAAACGCTGCCATCCACATCCTCTTGCAACTCCTGTATATAAACTCAAAAATGATGCTTCTCGCGCTCGATGATGAATTGAAGAAAAAGAAGAGTTCTTGGATCTTTATTTACCTGATAAAATACCTTGAATTGAATCAAGTGTTATAGAGGATGCAAGAAAAAACCTCATTGATGCAAATTGTTCTTTGATTGCAAGGCTATTGCTGAATAACCTAACCCAGACATCATGTCCTATTATTATGGCAAGCACTACACCAAAAGCAAGAACCAAAGACAACTTAAGGGACACAGAAGTCGCTTTCTTTGCTCCTTTTACATTTCCTGCTCCAAGTTCGTTGGACACACGCGTACTACAAAGTTTTTAATTGTTATACAGTAATTCAATAATACAAAAGTATAATGAAATGATTGATGAGTAAGCAAACCTTGCAGCTGCACTAAGTCCATATGTTAACATGTAGCTAATCGCTTCTGTGTTGACGCTGAATTAATTAAACATTGGAAACAATAAGCTACTTTTGTTGTTGCAAGATAAAACATAGATTAACTTAGCAGTCACAGATAAACAACTTACCATATAGCAACCAAAGAGGTGGTGATTTCCGGATTTGGCATCAATCCTGCCAATAATACTAGAAGCTCGAACGCCCAATATTCTAAACTTTTACCACAATATAGTATCTGATTAAGCTTCAATAAGCATTTTAAGTTTTTTTTCTTGTTAACAAAATGCAATATGCGGATTTGAAGCCGGATACTAACAAAAACTACTAGGCTTCAGATGTGTCAACAAATATATAAAGTAAGAATTTGATCTGACTTACCATACCATAGCAGCAGAAGGGATGCTTAACGTCAAGTTTAGTACAACATAACTAAATGATTCCAAAGAAAATCCAGTCCATGTTTGCTTAAACTTATCTGAACAAATCACATAAGTCCCCAGAGAAAGAAGAGCTATCCACAATGAAATAGATGTAGCTATTGGAGCACCAATGAATCCAAACCCAGCTGAATTAACCAGAGCATACGTAGTACAAATATTAATGATCAAGGGAGTTAACGAGAAGACAACTAGTGGAGTAACGATGGATTGTGTTTGGCAAAATCTCAGAATGTTTTGTAAGAACCCATAAGCGAATAAACCGGGGACTAGGTACTTTGTATAAAGTGCAGCTTGTTTAGCGATACTAGGATCTTGTCTAAGAAGTCCTAATACTGATTCAGTGAAGAACCACAAGATGGTGATGAGGATAGTGAAGACTAATGAGACAATGCAAGATGACTGTAGATGAATCCCAAGCATTCTATAGTTTTTTGCACCAAAGCCTTGTCCACACAATGTCTCAAGTGCTCCACTTAACCCTGTCTGAAAATTAAGAAACATTGTGCCTCCCCTTATAAACAAGCATCCATATAATTCCACACACGTTATGGTTAAGAAACAGTTAAGACAAAACTCATAAAGCCATCCACTTGTCTCTTTAGACGCCTTAAATAGCAAAAAAAGAGAGAGGGAACTGTTTTTTTTGTTTTCTTAACTCTTTGGGACTAGTGTGAGTTTCAGTCTAAAATTTGGCGGATTAGCAACAAAAGTTAAGCAATCGTAGAGAAATGCATGAAAATTTTTGAATCGAAATTTTCAGTCTATAGTTTATAGATATAATGTTACCATGAAGGCATAGCCAGTGACGGTGGCCCAGGAATTGGCAAGAGTGGCACCAGCGAGCTCGAGTTGGCCAAGTTGAGAAGCGAACATCACAGAGGTTAAAGGTATACAATAGTAGAAAACATTAGTGAATATCATTGGCAGAGAGTAAACAGTTTGAGTCTTTGCTTCTTTTACGTCGATCAGTTTTTTAACCCAAGTTGATGAGTTTTGGTTTCTTTCATGGTCCGTTGTGGAATCAGGATCAGTCATTGTATCTTTATGGACTTTGAATTTGTTTAGGTGTTGAAGATGAAGAAGAAGAATACTTAGATTTATGAAAAAGGTGAAGAATTAAATAAGGATTGAATGTACAACTAAGCGACATCAGATTATGGAAATCTCACCTAATCTTGACTTTCTACAAACACGAGGGAAACACGATAGGAGATCTCACGCTAGTTTATAGGTTAGGCACTTAATTATATTAATAAGACCAAGATTCAATGTTATAAGTATTTAAAAAATGGTTAAAAATGACTTATTACTTTTGCCCCTAGAAAGCCTAATTGAAATCAAAGGAGTTTTAGGTTATTTAGACGGTATTAAAATAAATAATATATTTCATCTATTTTAAAAGACTAATATTTAGAAAAATTATTATCTTCTAAAAATTGATTTTCAAAATTTTAATGCAAATTTGATTAATTAATGATTATAAATTATAAACTTCAAAAATATCAATTTAGTTTACTAAATTACTACAGTTATTGAAAATTGTGTATTATAGAAAAATATACACTAATAATTAACTACTAAATATTTTTTTAATATGTGACTTTTCTAAAACATAAAACATTTAGAAATAGAGGGAGTACGGGTATAACTTTATTTTATTTTTAATTTTATATATTAGTAATAAGTCTTTTAATAATTGATATGAGACTAAAATACCAAATGATAAAATTCATTATGTGAAAATATACTTTTATAAACCAAAATATTTAAAACATAAAGTAAAATAATATTATGTATATGAAAATTATATATAAATAATTGTTTTTATTGACTTCAGATTTAACAAATAATATTATACATAGGACTATGCTTTTAAAACTTTTTTCTAGGAATTGAAAATATTATTGGTGTAATATTTAGCAACTGACATAGAAATATTTTACATTGATTTTTTAAATCATTATATAGAAGGAGCAAATGGCATCTAGCCTAGTGGCATGTGGTAAGTCCACTTAAGGCAGCGCATTTGCATAACCTGAGATTGAGTCTCCATGCCTACATTATGTAGGAATTTGGCTATTGGGCGGCCAGTTGTGCTCCAACATAATTTGCCGTAGACAAAAAAAAATCATTATATAGAAAGAAATAGAAAACAAAATTCAAATCTTTAAAAAAGTTTGTATTGATTTTACTTATATGACTGTAACACAAAAACATAAACAAACCTTAGATTATTTTGTATATATTTCTTAAACCCTCAATGTAGAGTTTCTCTTCTACATCTTTAGTTTAATGCTACTTAAATAAAATTAAAAAGTTTCGAGAAAACAATTTTTTTTCAGAGTCACTTCTACACACAAGTTTATACCAATCTCTTATCGACCAAAACCATCTCAATTGATTATACTGATCTTCATAATCTCACAATTTTCATCCTGATTTGGTAGGGATCTAATATTGGATTGATTAATTTTTACGGTTTACATGGTAGAAGAAAGAAAAATAAACAAAATACTCTGTAACAAAATAAAAAATGTAGATTTAATGAATGTTTGTGGTGAATGAAAGTTTACGATGAAATAAGAATTAATTATGTTTGCTTTATTCAGAAAATAATATATTTTCAAATAAGAATATAAATTATTAAAGATTATGATAAGTATGAAAGATATATAATTATCTTATCTCATTAAAATTTAGAATAGTTTTGAATCAAAACAAATATTTCTTAACAAATTTTTAAATAATTTTAAAAATTTATGTGATTATTATATTTCCTTAAAAATAAAATAATTAATTCAAAAGAAAAATAATTAAATTAAAATACGAATTTAAATGTAAAATTAATTTTTCGTTGGAAAAAAAAATGTAAAATTAATTTTTGTATGTATTTGATCTGATTATCTACATTATAAAAAATTAGAAATTATATAAATATAAAAATAATCTTAATTTTAATATTAGGGCCAACTTTCTAGTCAATATCGTTGAAATTAAACGTGGTGTTGACACGTAAGAGTTTTGATAAAAATCACTCCTCTAATAATATATAAGTTGTAGTTTATCTATTTATCTACATTTTAAAAAATTTGAAATTATATAAATATAAACTAAACTTAATTTTTTTAATATTAGGTGAAACTTTGTAACCAACACCGTTAAAGTTAAACATAGTGTTGACACTCAAGCTTTTTTGAAAAATTACCTCCTCTAATAATATGTAAGACATAAATTATATAAATGTAAAAGTAAACTATAGTATAATATCAGGGGAATTACACAAAAATAATTAAACTAGATTACAAATTTAAATATGAAATTATAATTTTGTATGTAGTTTATCTAATTATCTACATTATAACAAATAAGAAAGTAATTAAATATAAAAGTAAACTAAATTTAATATTAGGAGCAACTTTATAATCAACCACATCAAAATTAACCGTGGTGTTGGCACACAATTTTTTTTGGGTAAAAAATACTCTTCTAATAATATATAAGATTATATATAATAAATTGACTATTTATGCTGTAGAGATAATATTTGAATCAGATTAGAAATATTTTTTTTGACAAACAACTCCTAAAACTTTTAAAATAGTAATATAAATATACAATCAATAAAAATATTCGAAATTTTAATGAACTATACTGTTTAGGTTAAATTAACAAAAACATTATTTAATTCTTTTTTTGTTTAATGATTTATATTTTAAAAATGAGGTCGCACTTTACCTAATCAACGTCTTACCTGCCTAACTACTGCTTCTATACCTAAAATTCTTTTTGGTGCAAGCCAATGTGATTCTTGTTGAAGATAAGCTTGAGTGTTGAAATTTGATGAGCAAGCCACTTAAACGGATAAGTTAGTTAGAAGAGTTAGGAGTATATAAATCTATCTAAAGAGATTTTTTTAGGTTTATGAGATTCTATATAAATAGAAGTTGAGTTGTGACTTATGAGATGAGAGAATACAATTGTTTAGAGTTTTGGTTTTTGTAAGAGTTCTACCAAGGTTAATAAAGAGAAGAAAGTTGTTCTTAAGATTTGATATATTGTGTTCGTATTCGGGTCTTTATTTGGTATCAGAGCAACTCGACCATTTGAAGGAAGCAATCTCATCGTGAGAAGAAGAGTTTCACGAACGGAAAGAACCGTTAGGGCTAAAAAAATCATGAGTGAATTGATTGAAGCAAAAACTAAGGAAGGAGGGCTTTCTTCGTCGTCGATTCAATGTCCGATGTTGACCTTTACAAATTACACAATTTGGGCTATTCGTATGAAAGTGTTGTTTGAGGTACATAAGGTATGGACGAAGACGAAACAGGAGGAGTAGGAGAAAGAAACAGCTTGGCAAATGCTCTTTTGTTCCAATCCATACCCGAGACACTTATTCTTCAAGTCGGTGATTTAGGGACTCCGAAAGAGATTTGGGAGGCAATTAAATCTCGTCATGTAGGAGCTGATAGAGTTAAGGAAGCTAGACTAGCAACCCTAGAAGCCGAGTTTGAAAGGATGAGGATGAAGGAAAATGATACTATAGATACTTTTGTCCGAAGACTTTCCGAAATCACGTCAAAAACAACATCTAGGAGAAACAATTGTAGAATCCAAAGTTGTGCAAAAGTTTCTCAATAGCTTACCTAGGAAGAAGTACATAAGAATTATTGCTGCTCTTGAACAGGTCCTTGATCTAAAGAAGATAATTTTTTAGGTCATAGTTGGGAGACTAATAGCGTATGAGGAAAGGATTAATGAGGAAGAACAACAAATCGATGTTAACGAGGGTAAGCTAATGTATGCAAATATGGAATACCAAGAGGATGGTGGACAAGAATGTTGTAGAGGACAAAATGGTCGTGGAATAGGAAGAGGAAGAGGCTACGGCCGTGGAGAGAAAAAGAAGTTCGATTTAGCTCAAGTGATTTGTTTTAGGTGTGATAAGAAAGGACACTTTGCAAGTAAGTGCCCGGATAGATTACTTAAACTTCAAGAGGCATATGAACACCTAAAAGAAGAGAAAGAGTCTCAAGAAGGAGTAGGTTTATTTATGCATGAAGTGATACTTTGAATGAGAGGAATATCCAGCCAAAGAGGTATGAGTCAAAAGAGGATGGTTTGTGGTACTTAGACAATGGAGCAAGCAATCATATGTCGGGTACTAGGAGTTTCTTCACAACACTTAATGAGACAATTACGGGAAATGTGAGATTTGGAGATGATTCTCGTATTGATATAAAAGGGAAAGGTTCAATCGGGTTTTTAGGAGCCAACAGGGAGAAGAAAATCCTAACGGATGTTTACTATATACCCGGATTGAAAAGTAATATTGTGAGTCTTGGACAAGTAACTGAGTCGGGATGTGAGATAAGGATGAAAGAAGAGTATCTCCATCTATATGATCGTGATGGAAGGTTGTTGATCAAATTGAAGGTCCACATCTCCATCCGGGTTTTTGGATGTTTAGCATATGCTAAAATTGAAGGTCCACATCTTAGAAAGTTAGATGATAGATCTCGAATGTTGGTACATCTAGGAATAGAGCTTGCATAAAAGCTTATAGACTATTGGATCCTACAAAACAGAAAATTATTGTTAGTGGAAATGTTGTGTTCAATGGGGGAAAAGGATAGGAATGAAGCTGTCTTGACAAAGGAAAATCTAAGGAAACACAAGGTATAACAATAACTTTTGAAGATCCAAACATGAGAGACAAGGATGATAATGATGAAGAGATCATCGATGAAGAAGGAGAGAATGCCAAGAATTAAGATCTTCCGATAAATCTTGATTTGTTTCTCCGAAAATTGATACAACGAGTTTAACCTTATATCCTACTGCAAGTGCACAGCAAACGAAATAGTATTTAGGGATCGAATCCACGAAGAACCAAGTTACACTCTCAATTCTTATTGAATCACAAGCTATATCAATCAAATAAAGGGAGTGAATTCTAATAACTTACATATGAATGTAATCAAATAATTAAAGCAATCGGATGTCGGGTATTCATTCGGGAGTTAAAATTATTGTCAGGAAAACTATTCAGGAACTACTCTAATCTTATTCTCGGCTTGAACATGAATAAAGGCAAACCAACTCTTGTTGAATCTACCCCTCTATTAATAACCTAAAGGTCCTAACTCTCATTGGTTTCAGATTACAAATATGCTTTATCGTTTGGGTTCAATTACCCACAATCCAACCTAGCATCAACTCTCGTTGGTAGTGAAGGAATTGCTCTTCTAATCTAGTTCTAGTTCTTAACAATCTTTTGGAAGATTAACAACCTAAAATCATTGACTAGGTGATCAGGCTAATCTAAGCATTAGATTCGAGTATTAGAAGGAGAATCATCTACTAATCAATCCTATTTATTCCCCAACAGTGATATCTAAAACCCTAGAATCCCTAGATCCGATCTACGATCTACTCAGACATTGAACAACAAATTTGGCAAGTCATGATGAACTGAAATTGAAATTGCATAAAAAAAGAATAAGGAGGATTCAGAAATTCTTCTCAAGTATGAAGAGATCTTATTCCTAGCTTACAAACTCTCAAAACTCTGTAAAATTTCGTTCTCCAATATGAAAAAGACGGCTTTCTAAAAGAATAGGAAAAAGAGTAATTATAAGGCCCAAAACAGGGGCTGAAAATCGCGAAATTAGGTTTCTGCGAAAAGGTAGGATCGATCCCTTGGATGATGAGTCAATCTTCTTAGAAACCAAGTCATTCTTTAGATCGTGCGCATAATCCTTTGAGATGACTGATCGATCGATCCTTGATAGATCGATTGGTCCTTCGTTTCGTGGAGACCGACAAAAAATGCTTCAAACCTCTCCAAAGTCCACCTTTAAACATGATTCCAACTCCGAAAGTTTTTGACCTGAAATATCAATAAAACATAGTCAAATTTCCAAAATATAACTGTAATAATGAGCTCAAAACCGAAAAAATATGAGGAACATCAAAGATCTTCTAGGGAAACTCAGAGACATAGTTACTTGGACGATTTTGTTTTGCTCTGTGATTATGAGGGTCATCATCTCTTGTTGTTGTCCAATGATGAACCGTGGAATTTTAGAGAAGCAAGTGAGTCGCAAGTTTGGGTTAATGCTTGTGAAGACGAGATGAAGTCGATTTGGGAAAACAGGACTTGAGAGTTAGTTGATCTTCCAAGAGGAGTCAAGCCTATTGGTTTGAAATGGGGTTTCAAGGTCAAAAGAAATGGGAGTATAAACAAATACAAGGCTATGCTAGTTGCAAAAGGTTATGTTTAAAAGTACAATATAAATTTCGAGGAGGTTTTTGCTCCGGTTGCAAGGATGAAACTATAAGGTTCATAATTGCACTAGCTGCTACAAAAGGATGGGAGATATATTACCTCGATGTTAAGACAGCATTTTTGCATGGAGAATTATAAGAAAAGGTGTATTTTGTCACAAAAGGAAAATAAGAGAAAGTGTACAAGTTGTACAAAACGCTTTACGGTTTAAAGCAAGCTCCAAGAGCTTGGAATGATAATTAAAACCAGATTCTTAAGGGATTTGAATTTGCTAGATGTACAAAGGAAGCCTCATTGTATCGAAAGGATTGAGAAAGGACAATTATTATTTGTTTCGGTTTATGTTGATGACTTGTTGGTGACGGGGACAAAACAACACATGATCAACGAGTTCAAGAAGTGTATGTCTACAAGTTTGAGGTGAGTGATCTTGGAAAGCTAACCTATTATCTTGGGATATAAGTTGAACAAAAGGAGGATGGTATAACCTTAAGACAAGAGAGGTATGCTAACAAGATACTAGATGAGGCGTGCATGATAGAGTGTAATGCGTGCTGCACTCCAATGGAGTTAGGAGCAAAGTTTTCGAGATTTCCAGAAGAGAAAGGCATAAATGAAAGAGAATATCAAAAATTATTGGCTGCCTTCGGTATTTGGTTCATACCCGACCAGATTTGGCCTTTAGTGTTGGTGTTTTGAGTAGATACATGCAAGAGCCAAAAGAGTCTCATGGTTTAGCCTTAAAGAAGGTATTAAGGTATTTACAAGGAACTTTAACACAAGGTCTTAAATATTGTCAGAACAAGAGAGGAGGTCTCAAAGGGTATAGCGATGTGAACTATAATGTTGATCTTGATGATGGGAAAAGCACAACGGTGCATTTCTTCTACTACAATGACTGTCCGATAAGTTGGTGTTCTCAAAAACAAGGCACAGTTGCTTTGTCTTCATGTGAAGCTGAGTTCATGGCAGTGATGGAAGCAGCGGAGCAAGCTATATGGCTTCAAGAATTACTTGGTGAGGTTACCGCATAAGAAAGTAAAAAAGTGGTGCTTATAATCGATAATAAGTCAGCAATCTCTCTTACTAAAATCTGGTTTTCCATGGACGAAGTATGAATATACACAAGTGGTATCATTTCATAAGGGAGTGTGTTAGCAACGAGCAAATTGAAGTTGTGCATGTTCCGGGGAGTGAACAAAAGGCGGATATCCTTACTAAGGCACTTGGAAGGATAAACACAAGGAAATGCGAGAAAACATAGGGGTTCAAGACGTCAAGCTTACGAGGGATAATGTTGAAGATAACCTTGAGTGTTGAAGTTTGATGAGCAAGCCACTTAAAAGGATAAGTTAGTTAGAAGAGTTAGGAGTTATCTAAATCTATCTAAAGAGATTCTTTTGGGTTTATGAGATTCTTTATAAATAGAAGTTGAGTTGTGACTTCTATGAGATAAGAGAGAGTACAATTGTTGAGAGCTTTGGTTTTTGTAAAATTTTACCAAGGTTAATAAAGAGAAGAAAGTTGTTCTTAAGATTTGATATATTGTGTTCGTATTTGGGTCTTTAATTCTCTCGGACTGACAAAGTACCTGTTTATTAAACATACACTATTATAGTGAAGCCACACTACAACACTAAAGTTACATGGGAATATATAAGACCCACATCCACAATAAAAGTTTGGAGATCTGCGGTATGGTTCAAACATAACATTCCGAAACACTCCTTCCAATTCTGGATCACAAACTTGGACCGTTTACTAGTGAGGACTTGACTTTCCTCATGGGGAGTTAACATTGACACGGTCTACTCCTTTTGGAATGCACACCCAGAGACACGTGATCATTTACTTCTCCACTGTGCTTTTGCCATAGAATTCTGGTCTCAGGTACTCAGAAAACTAGGCCTTCCAGGTGTTGTGTTTTCCGACTGGAACTCTATGAGCTCATGGTTAATGGGGCATTCTAAAGACACACCTTTCACATTAGAAATTGTTTAGATTATTTTGAAATCACGTGTGTTTTGTCTCAGGATAAAGACAATAAAATATTTTGGGAGAAAACAGAAGGTTTCAAGGAGTTAAGTGAAGACTGTTACAAACAAAAGGTTTCAACGAATTGACTTTTGTTGTTTCTCATCACTCCCAAGACGGACAACTTTGCACCTCTTGTTCTCAAAGTATAATGGTGATCACACATGTTTAAAAAGACACAAACAAGCAGGCCTGAAGCATGTTTTCTCCTTAAAAAATCAAAGATCAAGTAACCGTGGTTAGTCTCAAATTTAGCAAACCAAGTTAGAGAGTTAGCATTACTCTCGTAGGTCAATAAAGAGGAGACTGGTTTTATGTTTTCTGTAAATGAAAAAAAGAGAGGTGAAAAAGAGATAAAAGAGAAAGTTGTAAAGGATTAAAGAACTCAGTTTTGAGCCAAGTTCTTAGTGGATTTCTTTCGGAGACCTCTCTGGCGAGACGTAGGATCCCTTCACAAAGGATCCAAACTCGTAAATCATTGTGTCTTTAAATTTAAGTCTCCAGTTTCTTTCATTAAACACAAACACAAAGAGCTAAACGAAGAGTAAAATACAAAGAGTTTTAACTTGGTTATTTTACACTGCAAATTAAACACAAAGATACGCCAATCTCAACAGATTGGTATCAGCTTTAGGAACTGCTGCGAAAGAGAGGCAGATCACGAAGGCGGAAAAACTGTCAAAGAAAGATGAGGAAAAGCAAGGTCCACCATAATTCTAAGTGTTGGTGACAACGTTCTTAGGAAAATCATAAAAGAGAAAACAACGGTAGGTAAGCTTAAAGTATTAGATCATTCATTCATGGCTAAGTCTTTGCCAAACCCGATTTATTTTAAGCGAAGGCTGTATAGTTATAATATGAATGATGGAATGTCGGTTGATAAGAATATTAATGATTTTCTAAGACTAATAGCAGATCTAGAACATGTGAAACTGTTAGTTTCAGATGAATATCAAGCCATTATTCTACTTATGGCTCTCCCCAAGCAGTTCGATCAACTTAAAGACACTTTAAAGTATGGAAATACATCCTTGTCTCTAGATGAAATTCTTAGTGCCATCAGGTAAAAGAGCTTGAGCTGGGTGCAAATGGTAGACTAACAAGGCAGAGTTCGGAGGTTCTTTATGTTCAGGAAAGGGGAAGAACATAGAGTAAAGACAAGAAAAGTGACAATGGCGAGCAAAAATTGAGATCTAAGTTAAGAGGAAGGATCTCTTGAATGATGGAGAATGTTCTTCTTGAATGATGGTTGTAAACATGGGGAACTTGTTGAGATGGTGCCACTTGATTATAATCAAGACAAGAAAACAAAGTGAATGGATATAGCTTACCCTGTACTAGATTCAATGTTTCAACAAATGGGTTTAGATACTCCTCTGATATTCATCACAAATGATAGACACGTTCATAGTTTGATTGAGTTAAGCAAATCATACGTAGTACGTCTATGCGTATCAAGTCAATTCAAGAATAATGTTGATGAAAATACATAATCAGATGAAGATGGGTTAGGTGATGAAGATGTAGTTAAAGACGATAATTTTGAGGAAGACCGAGTTGAAGATGTGGATGAACATCAATATTAGTGTGGAAAGATAGAAACAAGCAGCAGAGAGGGCACAACTGAGCGAGGAGAATCATCAAACGTGACTGAACAAGTCACATATGCCGCAGTGTTCATGAGTGTTCTTTTGACATGACCCCAATAAAGGACTGGTTCATTACTCTAAATGAGTCATGTTTTGGGAAGGTGAATATCGCTAATAACACCTACTCGGATGTTAAAGGTGTTGGAAGCATAAGGATCAGAAATGAGGAAAACGAAACGGTGTTACTAACCAACATAAGATACATACTAGAGATGTCAAGGAATATAATCTCATTAGGAAGCTTAGAAGACCAAGGCTGATGGTTACAGTCAAGAGATGGACTAATGAAGATTTGGAAAGAATGCATAACATTGATCAAAGGACAGAAAGTTGACACACTCTATGTTCTCAAAGGATCAGTTGTAACATGACGTGTGAATGTATCCGTTGGTGTAAGAGATGAAACAAGGATGTGGCATCAGAGGCTTGGGCACATGAGTAAAAAAGGAATGAATACACTACTCAAGAAGGGTTATTTGGATAAACAGAAGGTACCAGTTATGGATTTATGTGAGGACTGCATATATGGTATATCTCATATGTCAGTTTTAGAGCTAGAAAACACGTCATGAATGGAAAGCTAGATTACATTCACTCTGACTTATGGGGATCTTCAAATGTCCCACTGTCACTTGGAAGGTGTCAATACTTCATATCATTAATTGATGACTTTACAAGGAAGACATCGATGTACTTCCTAAGAGAAAGGATGAAGTTTTCAATGGTTTTCTTGAGTGGAAGAAGTTGGTGGAGAATCAGTCAGACAGAAAAATCAAGACCCTTAGGACATATAGTGGACTCGAATTTTGCAACAAAGAGTTCAATGGTTACTGCAAAGAAGAAAGAATCATGAGGCACAAGACTTGTGCCTGTACTCCACAACAGAATGGAGTAGCCGAAAGAATGAATCGCACCAGTCTTGAAAACCTAAGAAGTATCTTGAGTATATCAGGTATACCTAAGAGTTTTTGTGCTGAAAGTGCTGCAGTTGCTTTGTATCAAATAAACCAATCATCATCTTCTTCAGTGAATTTCAAAGTTCCTGAAGAAATTTGGAAAAAAATGAAGCCAAGATATGAAGACATGAGAGTATTTGGTTCAATTGCTTACATACATTGTGATCAAGAAAAGCTGAGTCCAAGGGCAAATAAAGCAGTCTTCATCGGTTATCTAATGGGAGTCAAAGGGTACAAGTTCTAGTTAATTGAGGAAAGGAAATGTGTAATCACAAGAGATGTGTACTCAAAGAGGATTAAATGTACAAGAACCTCAATCAACATGCAGTAAATTCAGACCAATCAAGCAATAAGGTACCTTTTACTATTGAAATTAATCATGGTGATTTTAATGATCTAGGTGGAGAAGATAAGAACATGGAGACTGGTGAAATAGAAACTCAAGTTGCACCAGATGGTATCCAAGATAAAGATTATGACAATGAAGAGTATCAAGGAAATGATCAACTCAGAAACTACCTACTAGCTAGAGATAGAGAAAGGAGAATCCCAAAGAAAGCATATTTAATGAATCAAACTATGTTGGTCTAGCTTTGATGGTAACAGAGGATGGAGATTATCAAGAACCATGTTGTTTCGATAAAGCAATGAGAGACACGGATTAGGTCTCTTGGAAAGAAGCAATGGACGAAGAGATGATGTCTTTACACAAGAACCATACATGGACTATAATTAAAAGGCCAACAACTGCAAGGTGATATGCTGAAAATGGCTTTATAAGAGAAAGCCAGACATTTAAGGAGTTGAGCTGCCCATATGCATACCTCGTCTTGTCGCCAAGGGTTATTTACAGAAGGAAAGAGTGGATTATCAAGAGATATTCTCACCAGTTTTCAAGCATGTCTCAATACGCTTGATTCTTTCTTATGTCGTGCATCAAGATCTTGAGCTTGAGCAATTTGACGTGAAGACGGTGTTTCTTCATGGAAATTTAGATGAGTACATCTTAATGGAGCATCCAGAGGGTTATGCAACAGAATCAGACTCAGGTGATGAAGTGTGTCACTTGAAGAAGGCCCTTTACGGGTTGAAACAAGTTCCAAGACAATGGAATTAGAGGTTTAGTGATTTCATGAAAGTTGCAGGATATCAAAGAAGCAAATTCAAGAAGTGCATCTTCTCTCTCTCT
>JAKUCM010008580.1:0-36722 GCA_023374145.1 Lepidium sativum | reverse complement strand
AGCGAAGGTTTAAGCAACTTAATGTCATTTTAACATGAGAAAGTGTGCTAAGCCAACTTAGAGTGGTATCATAGGTCTTAACATAATGATTTTACCTTAATCTAGATGCTATGTCTAAAGGTGAACCCGTCATGAACTATTTTGGTTGAGTTATAAAGTCGAGTTTTATCCTAACGTCTAGCCATGTTCATGTGATCCTTCTAAACATGTGATCTCATTTAGCTAGGTTCAAGCAACTTAATGTCATTTTGACATGAGAAAGTGTGCTAAGCCAACTTAGAGTGATATCATAGGTCTTAACATAACCATTTTACCTTATTCTAGACACTATGTCTAATGGTGAACCTGTCATGAACTATTTTGGTTTAGTTATGAAGTCGAGTTTGATCTTAACGTCTAGCCATGTTCATATGATCCTTCTTCACATGTGATATCTTTTAGCTAGGTTCAAGCAATATAATGTAATTTTGACATGAGAAAGTGTGCTAAGCCAACTTAGAGTGGTATCATAGGTCTTAACATAACAATTTTACCTTAATCTAGACGGTATTTCTAATGGTGAACCAGTCATGAACTATTTTGGTTGAGTTATGAAGTCGAGTTTGATCCTAACGTCTAGCCATGTTCATATCATCCTTCTTCACGTGTGATATCTTTTAGCTAGGTTCAAGCAATATAATGTAATTTTGACATGAGAAAGTGAGCTAAGCCAACTTAGAGTGGTATCATAGGTCTTAACATAACAATTTTACCTTAATTTAGACGCTATATCTACTGGTGAACACGTCATGAACTATTTTGGTTGAGTTATGAAGTCGAGTTTTATCTTAACGTATAGCCATGTTCATATGATCCTTCTAAACATGTGATCTCTTTTAGCTAGGTTCAAGCAACCTAATGTCATTTTGACATGAGAAAGAGTGCTAAGCCAACTTAGAGTGGTACCATAGGTCTTACCATAACCATTTTACCTTAATCTATACGCTATGTCTAAAGGTGAACCTGTCATGAACTATTTTTATTGAGTTATGAAGTCGACTTTTATCCGAACGTCTAGCCATGTTCATATGATCCTTGTACACATGTGATCTCTTTTAGCTAGATTCAAAGCAACGTAATGTCATTTTTCACATGAGAAAGTGTGCTAAGCCAACTTAGAGTGGTATCATAGGTCTTTACATAATAATTTTCCCTTAATCTAAACGCCGTGTCAAATGGTGAACCTGTCATGAACTATTTTGGTTTAGTTATGAAGTCAAGTTTGATCCTAACGTCTAGCCATGTTCATATGATCCTTCTACACATGTGATATATTTTAGCTAGGTTCAACCAATATAATGTAATTTTGACATGAGAAAGTGAGCTAAGCCAACTTAGAGTGGTATCATAGGTCTTAACATAACAATTTTACCTTAATCTAGACGCTATGTCTAAAGGTGAACCCGTCATGAACTATTTTGGTTGAGTTATGAAGTCAAGTTTTATCCTAACGTCTAGCCATGTTCATATGATCCTTCTTCACATGTGATATCTTTTAGCTAGGTTAAAGCAATATAATGTAATTTTGACATGAGAAAGTGCGCTAAGCCAGCTTAGAGTGGTATCATAGGTCTTAACATAATGATTTTACCTTAATCTAGACGCTATGTCTAAAGGTGAACCCGTCATTAACTATTTTGGTTGAGTTATGAAGTCGAGTTTTATCCTATCGTCTAGCCATGTTCATATGATCCTTCTACACAATGTAATTTTGACATGAGAATGTGAGCTAAGCCAATTTAGAGTGGTATCATAGGTCTTACCATAACAATTTTACCTTAATTTAGACGCTATGTCTACTGGTGAACCCGTCATGAACTGTTCTGATTGAGTTACGATGTTGAGTTTGATCCTAACATCTAGCCATGTTCATATGATCCTTCTACAGATGTGATCTCATTTAGCTTTTTTCAAGCAACATAATGTCATTTTGAAATGAGAAAGTGAGCTAAGCCAACTTAGAGTGGTATCATAGGTCTTAACATAACAAGTTTATCTTAATCTAGACATTTTGTCTACTGGTGAACCCGTCATGAACTATTTTGGTTGAGTTATGAAGTCGAGTTTGATCCTAACGTCTAGCCATGTTCATATGATCCTTGTACACATGTGATCTCTTTTAGCTAGATTCAAAGCAACGTAATGTCATTTTTCACATGAGAAAGTGTGCTAAGCCAACTTAGAGTGGTATCATAGGTCTTTACATAATAATTTTCCCTTAATCTAAACGCCGTGTCAAATGGTGAACCTGTCATGAACTATTTTGGTTTAGTTATGAAGTCGAGTTTGATCCTAATGTCTAGCCATGTTCATATGATCCTTCTACACATGTGATATATTTTAGCTAGGTTCAGGCAATATAATGTAAGTTTGACATGACAAAGTGATCTAAGCCAACTTAGAGTGGTATCATAGGTCTTAACATAACAATTTTACCTTAATCTAGACGCTATGTCTACTAGTGAACCCGTCATGAACTATTTTGGTTGAGTTATGAAGTCGAGTTTTATCCTAGAGTCTAGGCATGTTCATATGATCCTTCTAAACAGGTGATCTCATTTAGCTAAGGTTTAAGCAACTTAATGTCATTTTGACATGAGAAAGTGTGCTAAGCCAACTTAGAGTGGTATCATAGGTCTTAACATAATGATTTTACCTTAATCTAGACGCTATGTCTAAAGGTGAACCCGTCATGAACTATTTTGGTTGAGTTATGAAGTCGAGTTTTATCCTAACGTCTAGCCATGTTCATATGATCCTTCTAAACATGCGATCTCATTTAGCTAGGTTCAAGCAACTTAATGTCATTTTGACATGAGAAAGTGTGCTAAGCCAACTTAGAGTGATATCATAGGTCTTAACATAACCATTTTACCTTATTCTAGACACTATGTCTAATGGTGAACCAGTCATGAACTATTTTGGTTGAGTTATGAAGTCCAGTTTGATCTTAACGTCTAGCCATGTTCATATGATCCTTCTTCACATGTGATATCTTTTAGCTAGGTTCAAGCAATATAATGTAATTTTGACATGAGAAAGTGCGCTAAGCCAACTTAGATTGGTATCATAGGTCTTAACATAACAATTTTACCTTAATCTAGACGCTATTTCTAATGGTGAACCAGTCATGAACTATTTTGGTTGAGTTATGAAGTCGAGTTTTATCCCAGCGTCTAGGCATGTTCATATGATCCTTCTAAACATGTGATCTCATTTAGCTAAGGTTTAAGCAACTTAATGTCATTTTGACATGAGAAAGTGTGCTAAGCCAACTTAGAGTGGTATCATAGGTCTTAACATAATGATTTTACCTTAATCTAGACGCTATGTCTAAAGGTGAACCCGTTATGAACTATTTTGGTTGAGTTATGAAGTCGAGTTTTATCCTAACGTCTAGCCATGTTCATATGATCCTTCTAAACATGCGATCTCATTTAGCTAGGTTCAAGTAACTTAATGTCATTTTGACATGAGAAAGTGTGCTAAGCCAACTTAGAGTGATATCATAGGTCTTAACATAACCATTTTACCTTATTCTAGACACTATGTCTAATGGTGAACCAGTCATGAACTATTTTGGTTGAGTTATGAAGTCGAGTTTGATCTTAACGTCTAGCCATGTTCATATGATCCTTCTTCACATATGATATCTTTTAGCTAGGTTCAAGCAATATAATGTAATTTTGACATGAGAAAGTGCGCTAAGCCAACTTAGAGTGGTATCATAGGTCTTAACATAACAATTTTACCTTAATCTAGACGCTATTTCTAATGGTGAACCAGTCATGAACTATTTTGGTTGAGTTATGAAGTCGAGTTTGATCCTAACGTCTAGCCATGTTCACATCATCCTTCTTCACGTGTGATATCTTTTAGCTAGGTTCAAGCAATATAATGTAATTTTGACATGAGAAAGTGCGCTAAGCGAACTTAGAGTGGTATCATAGGTCTTAACATAACAATTTTACCTTAATCTAGACGCTATGTCTAAAGAAGGTGAACCCGTCATGAACTATTTTTGTTGAGTTATGAAGTCGAGTTTTATCCTAACATCTAGCCATGTTCATATGATCCTTCTTCACATGTGATATCTTTTAGCTAGGTTCAAGCAATATAATGTAATTTTGACATGAGAAAGTGAGCTAAGCCAACTTAGAGTGGTATCATAGGTCTTAACATAACAATTTTACCTTAATCTAGACGCTATGTCTAATGGTGAACCTGTCATGAACTATTTTGGTTGAGTTATGAAATCGAGATTGATCCTAACGTCTAGCCATGTTCATATCATCCTTCTTCACGTGTGATATCTTTTAGCTAGGTTCAAGCAATATAATGTAATTTTGACATGAGAAAGTGAGCTAAGCCAACTTAGAGTGGTCTCATAGGTCTTAACATAACAATTTTACCTTAATCTAGACGCTATGTCTAAAGGTGAACCCATATCTACTGGTGAACACGTCATGAACTATTTTGGTTGAGTTATGAAGTCGAGTTTTATCTTAACGTATAGCCATGTTCATATGATCCTTCTAAACATGTGATCTCTTTTAGCTAGGTTCAAGCAACCTAATGTCATTTTGACATGAGAAAGAGTGCTAAGCCAACTTAGAGTGGTACCATAGGTCTTACCATAACCATTTTACCTTAATCTATACGCTATGTCTAAAGGTGAACCTGTCATGAACTATTTTTATTGAGTTATGAAGTCGACTTTTATCCGAACGTCTAGCCATGTTCATATGATCCTTGTACACATGTGATCTCTTTTAGCTAGATTCAAAGCAAGATAATGTCATTTTTCACATGAGAAAGTGTGCTAAGCCAACTTAGAGTGGTATCATAGGTCTTTACATAATAATTTTCCCTTAATCTAAACGCCGTGTCAAATGGTGAACCTGTCATGAACTATTTTGGTTTAGTTATGAAGTCGAGTTTGATCCTAACGTCTAGCCATGTTCATATGATCCTTCTACACATGTGATATATTTTAGCTAGGTTCAACCAATATAATGTAATTTTGACATGAGAAAGTGAGCTAAGCCAACTTAGAGTGGTATCATAGGTCTTAACATAACAATTTTACCTTAATCTAGACGCTATGTCTAAAGGTGAACCCGTCATGAACTATTTTGGTTGAGTTATGAAGTCAAGTTTTATCCTAACGTCTAGCCATGTTCATATGATCCTTCTTCACATGTGATATCTTTTAGCTAGGTTAAAGCAATATAATGTAATTTTGACATGAGAAAGTGCGCTAAGCCAGCTTAGAGTGGTATCATAGGTCTTAACATAATGATTTTACCTTAATCTAGACGCTATGTCTAAAGGTGAACCCGTCATGAACTATTTTGGTTGAGTTATGAAGTCAAGTTTTATCCTATCGTCTAGCCATGTTCATATGATCCTTCTACACAATGTAATTTTGACATGAGAATGTGAGCTAAGCCAATTTAGAGTGGTATCATAGGTCTTACCATAACAATTTTACCTTAATTTAGACGCTATGTCTACTGGTGAACCCGTCATGAACTGTTCTGATTGAGTTACGAAGTTGAGTTTGATCCTAACATCTAGCCATGTTCATATGATCCTTCTACACATGTGATCTCATTTAGCTTTTTTCAAGCAAGATAATGTCATTTTGAAATGAGAAAGTGAGCTAAGCCAACTTAGAGTGGTATCATAGGTCTTAACATAACAAGTTTATCTTAATCTAGACATTTTGTCTACTGGTGAACCCGTCATGAACTATTTTGGTTGAGTTATGAAGTCGAGTTTGATCCTAACGTCTAGCCATGTTCATATGATCCTTGTACACATGTGATCTCTTTTTGCTAGATTCAAAGCAACGTAATGTCATTTTTCACATGAGAAAGTGTGCTAAGCCAACTTAGAGTGGTATCATAGGTCTTTACATAATAATTTTCCCTTAATCTAAACGCCGTGTCAAATGGTGAACCAGTCATGAACTATTTTGGTTGAGTTATGAAGTCGAGTTTGATCCTAACGTCTAGCCATGTCCATATCATCCTTCTTCACGTGTGATATCTTTTAGCTAGGTTCAAGCAATATAATGTAATTTTGACATGAGAAAGTGAGCTAAGCCAACTTAGAGTGGTATCATAGGTCTTAACATAACAATTTTACCTTAATCTAGACGCTATGTCTACTAGTGAACCCGTCATGAACTATTTTGGTTGAGTTATGAAGTCGAGTTTTATCCTAGAGTCTAGGCATGTTCATATGATCCTTCTAAACAGGTGATCTCATTTAGCTAAGGTTTAAGCAACTTAATGTCATTTTGACATGAGAAAGTGTGCTAAGCCAACTTAGAGTGGTATCATAGGTCTTAACATAATGATTTTACCTTAATCTAGACGCTATGTCTAAAGGTGAACCCGTCATGAACTATTTTGGTTGAGTTATGAAGTCGAGTTTTATCCTAACGTCTAGCCATGTTCATATGATCCTTCTAAACATGCGATCTCATTTAGCTAGGTTCAAGCAACTTAATGTCATTTTGACATGAGAAAGTGTGCTAAGCCAACTTAGAGTGATATCATAGGTCTTAACATAACCATTTTACCTTATTCTAGACACTATGTCTAATGGTGAACCAGTCATGAACTATTTTGGTTGAGTTATGAAGTCGAGTTTGATCTTAACGTCTAGCCATGTTCATATGATCCTTCTTCACATGTGATATCTTTTAGCTAGGTTCAAGCAATATAATGTAATTTTGACATGAGAAAGTGCGCTAAGCCAACTTAGATTGGTATCATAGGTCTTAACATAACAATTTTACCTTAATCTAGACGCTATTTCTAATGGTGAACCAGTCATGAACTATTTTGGTTGAGTTATGAAGTCGAGTTTTATCCCAGCGTCTAGGCATGTTCATATGATCCTTCTAAACATGTGATCTCATTTAGCTAAGGTTTAAGCAACTTAATGTCATTTTGACATGAGAAAGTGTGCTAAGCCAACTTAGAGTGGTATCATAGGTCTTAACATAATGATTTTACCTTAATCTAGACGCTATGTCTAAAGGTGAACCCGTTATGAACTATTTTGGTTGAGTTATGAAGTCGAGTTTTATCCTAACGTCTAGCCATGTTCATATGATCCTTCTAAACATGCGATCTCATTTAGCTAGGTTCAAGCAACTTAATGTCATATTGACATGAGAAAGTGTGCTAAGCCAACTTAGAGTGATATCATAGGTCTTAACATAACCATTTTACCTTATTCTAGACACTATGTCTAATGGTGAACCAGTCATGAACTATTTTGGTTGAGTTATGAAGTCGAGTTTGATCTTAACGTCTAGCCATGTTCATATGATCCTTCCTCACATGTGATATCTTTTAGCTAGGTTCAAGCAATATAATGTAATTTTGACATGAGAAAGTGCGCTAAGCCAACTTAGATTGGTATCATAGGTCTTAACATAACAATTTTACCTTAATCTAGACGCTATTTCTAATGGTGAACCAGTCATGAACTATTTTGGTTGAGTTATGAAGTCGAGTTTTATCCCAGCGTCTAGGCATGTTCATATGATCCTTCTAAACATGTGATCTCATTTAGCTAAGGTTTAAGCAACTTAATGTCATTTTGACATGAGAAAGTGTGCTAAGCCAACTTAGAGTGGTATCATAGGTCTTAACATAATGATTTTACCTTAATCTAGACGCTATGTCTAAAGGTGAACCCGTTATGAACTATTTTGGTTGAGTTATGAAGTCGAGTTTTATCCTAACGTCTAGCCATGTTCATATGATCCTTCTAAACATGCGATCTCATTTAGCTAGGTTCAAGTAACTTAATGTCATTTTGACATGAGAAAGTGTGCTAAGCCAACTTAGAGTGATATCATAGGTCTTAACATAACCATTTTACCTTATTCTAGACACTATGTCTAATGGTGAACCAGTCATGAACTATTTTGGTTGAGTTATGAAGTCGAGTTTGATCTTAATGTCTAGTCATGTTCATATGATCCTTCTTCACATATGATATCTTTTAGCTAGGTTCAAGCAATATAATGTAATTTTGACATGAGAAAGTGCGCTAAGCCAACTTAGAGTGGTATCATAGGTCTTAACATAACAATTTTACCTTAATCAAGACGCTATTTCTAATGGTGAACCAGTCATGAACTATTTTGGTTGAGTTATGAAGTCGAGTTTGATCCTAACGTCTAGCCATGTTCACATCATCCTTCTTCACGTGTGATATCTTTTAGCTAGGTTCAAGCAATATAATGTAATTTTGACATGAGAAAGTGAGCTAAGCGAACTTAGAGTGGTATCATAGGTCTTAACATAACAATTTTACCTTAATCTAGACGCTATGTCTAAAGGTGAACCCGTCATGAACTATTTTTGTTGAGTTATGAAGTCAAGTTTTATCCTAACGTCTAGCCATGTTCATATGATCCTTCTTCACATGTGATATCTTTTAGCTAGGTTCAAGCAATATAATGTAATTTTGACATGAGAAAGTGAGCTAAGCCAACTTAGAGTGGTATCATAGGTCTTAACATAACAATTTTACCTTAATCTAGACGCTATGTCTAATGGTGAACCTGTCATGAACTATTTTGGTTGAGTTATGAAATCGAGTTTGATCCTAACGTCTAGCCATGTTCATATCATCTTTCTTCACGTGTGATATCTTTTAGCTAGGTTCAAGCAATATAATGTAATTTTGACATGAGAAAGTGAGCTAAGCCAACTTAGAGTGGTATCATAGGTCTTAACATAACAATTTTACCTTAATCTAGACGCTATGTCTAAAGGTGAACCCATATCTACTGGTGAACACGTCATGAACTATTTTGGTTGAGTTATGAAGTCGAGTTTTATTTTAACGTATAGCCATGTTCATATGATCCTTCTAAACATGTGATCTCTTTTAGCTAGGTTCAAGCAACCTAATGTCATTTTGACATGAGAAAGAGTGCTAAGCCAACTTAGAGTGGTACCATAGGTCTTACCATAACCATTTTACCTTAATCTATACGCTATGTCTAAAGGTGAACCTGTCATGAACTATTTTTATTGAATTATGAAGTCGACTTTTATCCGAACATCTAGCCATGTTCATATGATCCTTTTACACATGTGGTCTCTTTTAGCTAGATTCAAAGCAACGTAATGTCATTTTTCACATGAGAAAGTGTGCTAAGCCAACTTAGAGTGGTATCATAGGTCTTTACATAATAATTTTCCCTTAATCTAAACGCCGTGTCAAATGGTGAACCTGTCATGAACTATTTTGGTTTAGTTATGAAGTCGAGTTTGATCCTAACGTCTAGCCATGTTCATATGATCCTTCTACACATGTGATATATTTTAGCTAGGTTCAACCAATATAATGTAATTTTGACATGAGAAAGTGAGCTAAGCCAACTTAGAGTGGTATCATAGGTCTTAACATAACAATTTTACCTTAATCTAGTCGCTATGTCTAAAGGTGAACCCGTCATGAACTATTTTGGTTGAGTTATGAAGTCGAGTTTTATCTTAACGTATAGCCATGTTCATATGATCCTTCTAAACATGTGATCTCTTTTAGCTAGGTTCAAGCAACCTAATGTCATTTTGACATGAGAAAGAGTGCTAAGCCAACTTAGAGTGGTACCATAGCTCTTACCATAACCATTTTACCTTAATCTATACGCTATGTCTAAAGGTGAACCTGTCATGAACTATTTTGGTTGAGTTATGAAGTCAAGTTTTATCCTAACGTCTAGCCATGTTCATATGATCCTTCTTCACATGTGATATCTTTTAGCTAGGTTAAAGCAATATAATGTAATTTTGACATGAGAAAGTGCGCTAAGCCAGCTTAGAGTGGTATCATAGGTCTTAACATAATGATTTTACCTTAATCTAGACGCTATGTCTAAAGGTGAACCCGTCATGAACTATTTTGGTTGAGTTATGAAGTCGAGTTTTATCCTAACGTCTAGCCATGTTCATATGATCCTTCTAAACATGCGATCTCATTTAGCTAGGTTCAAGTAACTTAATGTCATTTTGACATGAGAAAGTGTGCTAAGCCAACTTAGAGTGATATCATAGGTCTTAACATAACCATTTTACCTTATTCTAGACACTATGTCTAATGGTGAACCAGTCATGAACTATTTTGGTTGAGTTATGAAGTCGAGTTTGATCTTAATGTCTAGTCATGTTCATATGATCCTTCTTCACATATGATATCTTTTAGCTAGGTTCAAGCAATATAATGTAATTTTGACATGAGAAAGTGCGCTAAGCCAACTTAGAGTGGTATCATAGGTCTTAACATAACAATTTTACCTTAATCAAGACGCTATTTCTAATGGTGAACCAGTCATGAACTATTTTGGTTGAGTTATGAAGTCGAGTTTGATCCTAACGTCTAGCCATGTTCACATCATCCTTCTTCACGTGTGATATCTTTTAGCTAGGTTCAAGCAATATAATGTAATTTTGACATGAGAAAGTGAGCTAAGCGAACTTAGAGTGGTATCATAGGTCTTAACATAACAATTTTACCTTAATCTAGACGCTATGTCTAAAGGTGAACCCGTCATGAACTATTTTTGTTGAGTTATGAAGTCAAGTTTTATCCTAACGTCTAGCCATGTTCATATGATCCTTCTTCACATGTGATATCTTTTAGCTAGGTTCAAGCAATATAATGTAATTTTGACATGAGAAAGTGAGCTAAGCCAACTTAGAGTGGTATCATAGGTCTTAACATAACAATTTTACCTTAATCTAGACGCTATGTCTAATGGTGAACCTGTCATGAACTATTTTGGTTGAGTTATGAAATCGAGTTTGATCCTAACGTCTAGCCATGTTCATATCATCCTTCTTCACGTGTGATATCTTTTAGCTAGGTTCAAGCAATATAATGTAATTTTGACATGAGAAAGTGAGCTAAGCCAACTTAGAGTGGTATCATAGGTCTTAACATAACAATTTTACCTTAATCTAGACGCTATGTCTAAAGGTGAACCCATATCTACTGGTGAACACGTCATGAACTATTTTGGTTGAGTTATGAAGTCGAGTTTTATTTTAACGTATAGCCATGTTCATATGATCCTTCTAAACATGTGATCTCTTTTAGCTAGGTTCAAGCAACCTAATGTCATTTTGACATGAGAAAGAGTGCTAAGCCAACTTAGAGTGGTACCATAGGTCTTACCATAACCATTTTACCTTAATCTATACGCTATGTCTAAAGGTGAACCTGTCATGAACTATTTTTATTGAATTATGAAGTCGACTTTTATCCGAACATCTAGCCATGTTCATATGATCCTTTTACACATGTGGTCTCTTTTAGCTAGATTCAAAGCAACGTAATGTCATTTTTCACATGAGAAAGTGTGCTAAGCCAACTTAGAGTGGTATCATAGGTCTTTACATAATAATTTTCCCTTAATCTAAACGCCGTGTCAAATGGTGAACCTGTCATGAACTATTTTGGTTTAGTTATGAAGTCGAGTTTGATCCTAACGTCTAGCCATGTTCATATGATCCTTCTACACATGTGATATATTTTAGCTAGGTTCAACCAATATAATGTAATTTTGACATGAGAAAGTGAGCTAAGCCAACTTAGAGTGGTATCATAGGTCTTAACATAACAATTTTACCTTAATCTAGTCGCTATGTCTAAAGGTGAACCCGTCATGAACTATTTTGGTTGAGTTATGAAGTCGAGTTTTATCTTAACGTATAGCCATGTTCATATGATCCTTCTAAACATGTGATCTCTTTTAGCTAGGTTCAAGCAACCTAATGTCATTTTGACATGAGAAAGAGTGCTAAGCCAACTTAGAGTGGTACCATAGCTCTTACCATAACCATTTTACCTTAATCTATACGCTATGTCTAAAGGTGAACCTGTCATGAACTATTTTGGTTGAGTTATGAAGTCAAGTTTTATCCTAACGTCTAGCCATGTTCATATGATCCTTCTTCACATGTGATATCTTTTAGCTAGGTTAAAGCAATATAATGTAATTTTGACATGAGAAAGTGCGCTAAGCCAGCTTAGAGTGGTATCATAGGTCTTAACATAATGATTTTACCTTAATCTAGACGCTATGTCTAAAGGTGAACCCGTCATGAACTATTTTGGTTGAGTTATGAAGTCGAGTTTTATCCTATCGTCTAGCCATGTTCATATGATCCTTCTACACAATGTAATTTTGACATGAGAATGTGAGCTAAGCCAATTTAGAGTGGTATCATAGGTCTTACCATAACAATTTTACCTTAATTTAGACGCTATGTCTACTGGTGAACCCGTCATGAACTGTTCTGATTGAGTTACGAAGTTGAGTTTGATCCTAACATCTAGCCATGTTCATATGATCCTTCTACACATGTGATCTCATTTAGCTTTTTTCAAGCAACATAATGTCATTTTGAAATGAGAAAGTGAGCTAAGCCAACTTAGAGTGGTATCATAGGTCTTAACATAACAAGTTTATCTTAATCTAGACATTTTGTCTACTGGTGAACCCGTCATGAACTATTTTGGTTGAGTTATGAAGTCGAGTTTGATCCTAACGTCTAGCCATGTTCATATGATCCTTGTACACATGTGATCTCTTTTAGCTAGATTCAAAGCAACGTAATGTCATTTTTCACATGAGAAAGTGTGCTAAGCCAACTTAGAGTGGTATCATAGGTCTTTACATAATAATTTTCCCTTAATCTAAACGCCGTGTCAAATGGTGAACCTGTCATGAACTATTTTGGTTTAGTTATGAAGTCGAGTTTGATCCTAACGTCTAGCCATGTTCATATGATCCTTCTACACATGTGATATATTTTAGCTAGGTTCAGGCAATATAATGTAAGTTTGACATGACAAAGTGATCTAAGCCAACTTAGAGTGGTATCTTAGGTCTTAACATAACAATTTTACCTTAATCTAGACGCTATGTCTACTAGTGAACCCGTCATGAACTATTTTGGTTGAGTTATGAAGTCGAGTTTTATCCTAGAGTCTAGGCATGTTCATATGATCCTTCTAAACAGGTGATCTCATTTAGCTAAGGTTTAAGCAACTTAATGTCATTTTGACATGAGAAAGTGTGCTAAGCCAACTTAGAGTGGTATCATAGGTCTTAACATAATGATTTTACCTTAATCTAGACGCTATGTCTAAAGGTGAACCCGTCATGAACTATTTTGGTTGAGTTATGAAGTCGAGTTTTATCCTAACGTCTAGCCATGTTCATATGATCCTTCTAAACATGTGATCTCATTTAGCTAGGTTCAAGCAACTTAATGTCATTTTGACATGAGAAAGTGTGCTAAGCCAACTTAGAGTGATATCATAGGTCTTAACATAACCATTTTACCTTATTCTAGACACTATGTCTAATGGTGAACCTGTCATGAACTATTTTGGTTTAGTTATGAAGTCGAGTTTGATCTTAACGTCTAGCCATGTTCATATGATCCTTCTTCACATGTGATATCTTTTAGCTAGGTTCAAGCAATATAATGTAATTTTGACATGAGAAAGTGTGCTAAGCCAACTTAGAGTGGTATCATAGGTCTTAACATAACAATTTTACCTTAATCTAGACGCTATTTCTAATGGTGAACCAGTCATGAACTATTTTGGTTGAGTTATGAAGTCGAGTTTGATCCTAACGTCTAGCCATGTCCATATCATCCTTCTTCACGTGTGATATCTTTTAGCTAGGTTCAAGCAATATAATGTAATTTTGACATGAGAAAGTGAGCTAAGCCAACTTAGAGTGGTATCATAGGTCTTAACATAACAATTTTACCTTAATTTCGACGCTATATCTACTGGTGAACACGTCATGAACTATTTTGGTTGAGTTATGAAGTCGAGTTTTATCTTAACGTATAGCCATGTTCATATGATCCTTCTAAACATGTGATCTCTTTTAGCTAGGTTCAAGCAACCTAATGTCATTTTGACATGAGAAAGAGTGCTAAGCCAACTTAGAGTGGTACCATAGGTATTACCATAACCATTTTACCTTAATCTATACGCTATGTCTAAAGGTGAACCTGTCATGAACTATTTTTGTTGAGTTATGAAGTCGACTTTTATCCGAACGTCTAGCCATGTTCATATGATCCTTGTACACATGTGATCTCTTTTAGCTAGATTCAAAGCAACGTAATGTCATTTTTCACATGAGAAAGTGTGCTAAGCCAACTTAGAGTGGTATCATAGGTCTTTACATAATAATTTTCCTTAATCTAAACGCCGTGTCAAATGGTGAACCTGTCATGAACTATTTTGGTTTAGTTATGAAGTCGAGTTTGATCCTAACGTCTAGCCATGTTCATATGATCCTTCTACACATGTGATATATTTTAGCTAGGTTCAAGCAATATAATGTAATTTTGACATGAGAAAGTGAGCTAAGCCAACTTAGAGTGGTATCATAGGTCTTAACATAACAATTTTACCTTAATCTAGACGCTATGTCTACTAGTGAACCCGTCATGAACTATTTTGGTTGAGTTATGAAGTCGAGTTTTATCGTAGCGTCTAGGCATGTTCATATGATCCTTCTAAACAGGTGATCTCATTTAGCTAAGGTTTAAGCAACTTAATGTCATTTTGACATGAGAAAGTGTGCTAAGCCAACTTAGAGTGGTATCATAGGTCATAACATAATGATTTTACCTTAATCTAGACGCTATGTCTAAAGGTGAACCCGTCATGAACTATTTTGGTTGAGTTATGAAGTCAAGTTTTATCCTAACGTCTAGCCATGTTCATATGATCCTTCTTCACATGTGATATCTTTTAGGTAGGTTAAAGCAATATAATGTAATTTTGACATGAGAAAGTGCGCTAAGCCAGCTTAGAGTGGTATCATAGGTCTTAACATAACAATTTTACCTTAATCTAGACGCTATATCTACTGGTGAACCCGTCATGAACTATTTTGGTTGAGTTATGAAGTCGAGTTTTATCCTAACGTATAGCCATGTTCATATGATCCTTCTAAACATGTGATCTCATTTATCTAGGTTCAAGCAACCTAATGACATTTTGACATGAGAAAGAGTGCTAAGCCAACTTAGATTGGTACTATAGGTATAAGCATAACCATTTTACCTTAATCTAGACGCTATGTTTAATGGTGAACCCGTCATGAACTATTTTTGTTGAGTTATGAAGTCGAGTTTTATCCTAACGTCTAGCCATGTTCATATGATCCTTCTAAACATGTGATCTCATTTAGCTAGGTTCAAGCAACTTAATGTCATTTTGACATGAGATAGTGTGCTAAGCCAACTTAGAGTGGTATCATAGGTCTTAACATAACAATTTTACCTTACTCTAGACGCTATTTCTAATGGTAAACCCGTCATGAACTATGTTGGTTGAGTTATGAAGTCGAGTTTTATCCCATCGTCTAGGCATGTTCATATGATCCTTCTAAACATGTGATCTCATTTAGCTAAGGTTTAAGCAACTTAATGTCATTTTAACATGAGAAAGTGTGCTAAGCCAACTTAGAGTGGTATCATAGGTCTTAACATAATGATTTTACCTTAATCTAGATGCTATGTCTAAAGGTGAACCCGTCATGAACTATTTTGGTTGAGTTATAAAGTCGAGTTTTATCCTAACGTCTAGCCATGTTCATATGATCCTTCTAAACATGTGATCTCATTTAGCTAGGTTCAAGCAACTTAATGTCATTTTGACATGAGAAAGTGTGCTAAGCCAACTTAGAGTGATATCATAGGTCTTAACATAACCATTTTACCTTATTCTAGACACTATGTCTAATGGTGAACCTGTCATGAACTATTTTGGTTTAGTTATGAAGTCGAGTTTGATCTTAACGTCTAGCCATGTTCATATGATCCTTCTTCACATGTGATATCTTTTAGCTAGGTTCAAGCAATATAATGTAATTTTGACATGAGAAAGTGTGCTAAGCCAACTTAGAGTGGTATCATAGGTCTTAACATAACAATTTTACCTTAATCTAGACGGTATTTCTAATGGTGAACCAGTCATGAACTATTTTGGTTGAGTTATGAAGTCAAGTTTGATCCTAACTTCTAGCCATGTTCATATCATCCTTCTTCACGTGTGATATCTTTTAGCTAGGTTCAAGCAATATAATGTAATTTTGACATGAGAAAGTGAGCTAAGCCAACTTAGAGTGGTATCATAGGTCTTAACATAACAATTTTACCTTAATTTAGACGCTATATCTACTGGTGAACACGTCATGAACTATTTTGGTTGAGTTATGAAGTCGAGTTTTATCTTAACGTATAGCCATGTTCATATGATCCTTCTAAACATGTGATCTCTTTTAGCTAGGTTCAAGCAACCTAATGTCATTTTGACATGAGAAAGAGTGCTAAGCCAACTTAGAGTGGTACCATAGGTCTTACCATAACCATTTTACCTTAATCTATACGCTATGTCTAAAGGTGAACCTGTCATGAACTATTTTTGTTGAGTTATGAAGTCGACTTTTATCCGAACGTCTAGCCATGTTCATATGATCCTTGTACACATGTGATCTCTTTTAGCTAGATTCAAAGCAACGTAATGTCATTTTTCACATGAGAAAGTGTGCTAAGCCAACTTAGAGTGGTATCATAGGTCTTTACATAATAATTTTCCCTTAATCTAAACGCCGTGTCAAATGGTGAACCTGTCATGAACTATTTTGGTTTAGTTATGAAGTCGAGTTTGATCCTAACGTCTAGCCATGTTCATATGATCCTTCTACACATGTGATATATTTTAGCTAGGTTCAAGCAATATAATGTAATTTTGACATGAGAAAGTGAGCTAAGCCAACTTAGAGTGGTATCATAGGTCTTAACATAACAATTTTACCTTAATCTAGACGCTATGTCTACTAGTGAACCCAAAATGAACTATTTTGGTTGAGTTATGAAGTCGAGTTTTATCCTAGCCTCTAGGCATGTTCATATGATCCTTCTAAACATGTAATCTCATTTAGCCAAGGTTTAAGCAACTTAATGTCATTTTGACATGAGAAAGTGTGCTAAGCCAACTTAGAGTGGTATCATAGGTCTTAACATAACAAGTTTATCTTAATCTAGACGCTATGTCTACTGGTGAACCCGTCATGAACTATTTTGGTTGAGTTATGAAGTCGAGTTTTATCCTAACGTCTAGCCATGTTCATATGATCCTTCTAAACATGTGATCTCATTTAGCTAAGTTCAAGCAACTTAATGTCATTTTGACATGAGAAAGTGTGCTAAGCCAACTTAGAGTGATATCATAGGTCTTAACATAACCATTTTACCTTATTCTAGACACTATGTCTAATGGTGATCCTGTCATGAACTATTTTGGTTTAGTTATGAAGTCGAGTTTGATCTTAACGTCTAGCCATGTTCATATGATCCTTCTTCACATGTGATATCTTTTAGCTAGGTTCAAGCAATATAATGTAATTTTGACATGAGAAAGTGTGCTAAGCCAACTTAGAGTGGTATCATAGGTCTTAACATAACAATTTTACCTTAATCTAGACGCTATTTCTAATGGTGAACCAGTGATGAACTATTTTGGTTGAGTTATGAAGTCGAGTTTGATCCTAACGTCTAGCCATGTTCATATCATCCTTCTTCACGTGTGATATCTTTTAGCTAGGTTCAAGCAATATAATGTAATTTTGACATGAGAAAGTGAGCTAAGCCAACTTAGAGTGGTATCATAGGTCTTAACATAACAATTTTACCTTAATTTCGACGCTATATCTACTGGTGAACACGTCATGAACTATTTTGGTTGAGTTATGAAGTCGAGTTTTATCTTAACGTATAGCCATGTTCATATGATCCTTCTAAACATGTGATCTCTTTTAGCTAGGTTCAAGCAACCTAATGTCATTTTGACATGAGAAAGAGTGCTAAGCCAACTTAGAGTGGTACCATAGGTCTTACCATAACCATTTTACCTTAATCTATACGCTATGTCTAAAGGTGAACCTGTCATGAACTATTTTTGTTGAGTTATGAAGTCGACTTTTATCCGAACGTCTAGCCATGTTCATATGATCCTTGTACACATGTGATCTCTTTTAGCTAGATTCAAAGCAACGTAATGTCATTTTTCACATGAGAAAGTGTGCTAAGCCAACTTAGAGTGGTATAATAGGTCTTTACATAATAATTTTCCCTTAATCTAAACACCGTGTCAAATGGTGAACCTGTCATGAACTATTTTGGTTTAGTTATGAAGTCGAGTTTGATCCTAACGTCTAGCCATGTTCATATGATCCTTCTACACATGTGATATATTTTAGCTAGGTTCAAGCAATATAATGTAATTTTGACATGAGAAAGTGAGCTAAGCCAACTTAGAGTGGTATCATAGGTCTTAACATAACAATTTTACCTTAATCTAGACGCTATGTCTACTAGTGAACCAAAAATGAACTATTTTGGTTGAGTTATGAAGTCGAGTTTTATCCTAGCGTCTAGGCATGTTCATATGATCCTTCTAAACAGGTGATCTCATTTAGCCAAGGTTTAAGCAACTTAATGTCATTTTGACATGAGAAAGTGTGCTAAGCCAACTTAGAGTGGTATCATAGGTCTTAACATAATGATTTTACCTTAATCTAGACGCTATGTCTAAAGGTGAACCCGTCATGAACTATTTTGGTTGAGTTATGAAGTCAAGTTTTATCCTAACGTCTAGCCATGTTCATATGATCCTTCTTCACATGTGATATCTTTTAGCTAGGTTAAAGCAATATAATGTAATTTTGACATGAGAAAGTGCGCTAAGCCAGCTTAGAGTGGTATCATAGGTCTTAACATAACAATTTTACCTTAATCTAGACGCTATATCTACTGGTGAACCCGTCATGAACTATTTTGGTTCAGTTATGAAGTCGAGTTTTATCCTAACGTATAGCCATGTTCATATGATCCTTCTAAACATGTGATCTCTTTTATCTAGGTTCAAGCAACCTAATGTCATTTTGACATGAGAAAGAGTGCTAAGCCAACTTAGAGTGGTACTATAGGTCTAAGCATAACCATTTTACCTTAATCTTGACGCTATATTTAATGGTGAACCCGTCATGAACTATTTTGGTTGAGTTATGAAGTCGAGTTTTATCCTAACGTCTAGCCATGTTCATATGATCCTTCTACACAATGTAATTTTGACATGAGAATGTGAGCTAAGCCAATTTAGAGTGGTATCATAGGTCTTACCATAACAATTTTACCTTAATTTAGACGCTATGTCTACTGGTGAACCCGTCATGAACTATTCTGATTGAGTTACGAAGTTGAGTTTGATCCTAACGTCTAGCCATGTTCATATGATCCTTCTACACATGTGATCTCATTTAGCTTTTTTCAAGCAACATAATGTCATTTTGAAATGAGAAAGTGAGCTAAGCCAACTTAGAGTGGTATCATAGGTCTTAACATAACAAGTTTATCTTAATCTAGACATTTTGTCTACTGGTGAACCCGTCATGAACTATTTTGGTTGAGTTATGAAGTCGAGTTTGATCCTAACGTCTAGCCATGTTCATATGATCCTTGTACACATGTGATCTCTTTTGGCTAGATTCAAAGCAACGTAATCTTATTTTTCACATGAGAAAGTGTGCTAAGCCAACTTAGAGTGGTATCATAGGTCTTTACATAATAATTTTCCCTTAATCTAAACGCCGTGTCAAATGGTGAACCTGTCATGAACTATTTTGGTTTAGATATGAAGTTGAGTTTGATCCTAACGTCTAGCCATGTTCATATGATCCTTCTACACATGTGATATATTTTAGCTAGGTTCAGGCAATATAATGTAAGTTTGACATGACAAAGTGAGCTAAGCCAACTTAGAGTGGTATCATAGGTCTTAACATAACAATTTTACCTTAATCTAGACGCTATGTCTACTAGTGAACCCGTCATGAACTATTTTGGTTGAGTTATGAAGTCGAGTTTTATCCTAGCGTCTAGGCATGTTCATATGATCCTTCTAAACAGGTGATCTCATTTAGCTAAGGTTTAAGCAACTTAATGTCATTTTGACATGAGAAAGTGTGCTAAGCCAACTTAGAGTGGTATCATAGGTCTTAACATAATGATTTTACCTTAATCTAGACGCTATGTCTAAAGGTGAACCCGTCATGAACTATTTTGGTTGAGTTATGAAGTCGAGTTTTATCCTAACGTCTAGCCATGTTCATATGATCCTTCTTCACATGTGATATCTTTTAGCTAGGTTAAAGCAATATAATGTAATTTTGACATGAGAAAGTGCGCTAAGCCAGCTTAGAGTGGTATCATAGGTCTTAACATAACAATTTTACCTTAATCTAGACGCTATATCTACTGGTGAACCCGTCATGAACTATTTTGGTTCAGTTATGAAGTCGAGTTTTATCCTAACGTATAGCCATGTTCATATGATCCTTCTAAACATGTGATCTCTTTTATCTAGGTTCAAGCAACTTAATGTCATTTTGACATGAGAAAGAGTGCTAAGCCAACTTAGAGTGGTACTATAAGTCTAAGCATAACCATTTTACCTTAATCTTGACGCTATATTTAATGGTGAACCCGTCATGAACTATTTTGGTTGAGTTATGAAGTCGAGTTTTATCCTAACGTCTAGCCATGTTCATATGATCCTTCTACACAATGTAATTTTGACATGAGAATGTGAGCTAAGCCAATTTAGAGTGGTATCATAGGTCTTACCATAAAAATTTTACCTTAATTTAGACGCTATGTCTACTGGTGAACCCGTCATGAACTGTTCTGATTGAGTTACGAAGTTGAGTTTGATCCTAACGTCTAGCCATGTTCATATGATCCTTCTACACATGTGATCTCATTTAGCTTTTTTCAAGCAACATAATGTCATTTTGAAATGAGAAAGTGAGCTAAGCCAACTTAGAGTGGTATCATAGGTCTTAACATAACAAGTTTATCTTAATCTAGACATTTTGTCTACTGGTGAACCCGTCATGAGAAGTCGAGTTTGATCCTAACGTCTAGCCATGTTCATATGATCCTTGTACACATGTGATCTCTTTTAGCTAGATTCAAAGCAACGTAATGTCATTTTTCACATGAGAAAGTGTGCTAAGCCAACTTAGAGTGGTATCATAGGTCTTTACATAATAATTTTCCCTTAATCTAAACGCCGTGTCAAATGGTGAACCTGTCATGAACTATTTTGGTTTAGATATGAAGTCGAGTTTGATCCTAACGTCTAGCCATGTTCATATGATCCTTCTACACATGTGATATATTTTAGCTAGGTTCAGGCAATATAATGTAAGTTTGACATGACAAAGTGAGCTAGGTCAACTTAGAGTGGTATCATAGGTCTTAACATAACAATTTTACCTTAATCTAGACGCTATGTCTACTAGTGAACCCGTCATGAACTATTTTGGTTGAGTTATGAAGTCGAGTTTTATCCTAGCGTCTAGGCATGTTCATATGATCCTTCTAAACAGGTGATCTCATTTAGCTAAGGTTTAAGCAACTTAATGTCATTTTGACATGAGAAAGTGTGCTAAGCCAACTTAGAGTGGTATCATAGGTCTTAACATAATGATTTTACCTTAATCTAGACGCTATGTCTAAAGGTGAACCCGTCATGAACTATTTTGGTTGAGTTATGAAGTCGAGTTTTATCCTAACGTCTAGCCATGTTCATATGATCCTTCTAAACATGTGATCTCATTTAGCTAGGTTCAAGCAACTTAATGTCATTTTGACATGAGAAAGTGTGCTAAGCCAACTTAGAGTGATATCATAGGTCTTAACATAACCATTTTACCTTATTCTAGACACTATGTCTAATGGTGAACCAGTCATGAACTATTTTGGTTGAGTTATGAAGTCGAGTTTGATCCTAACATCTAGCCATGTTCATATGATCCTTCTTCACATGTGATATCTTTTAGCTAGGTTCAAGCAATATAATATAATTTTGACATGAGAAAGTGTGCTAAGCCAACTTAGAGTGGTATCATAGGTCTTAACATAACAATTTTACCTTAATCTAGATGCTATTTCTAATGGTGAACCAGTCATGAACTATTTTGGTTGAGTTATGAAGTCGAGTTTGATCCTAACGTCTAGCCATGTTCATATCATCCTTCTTCACGTGTGATATCTTTTAGCTAGGTTCAAGCAATATAATGTAATTTTGACATGAGAAAGTGAGCTAAGCCAACTTAGAGTGGTATCATAGGTCTTAACATAATGATTTTACCTTAATCTAGACGCTATGTCTAAAGGTGAACCCGTCATGAACTATTTTGGTTGAGTTATGAAGTCGAGTTTTATCCTAACGTCTAGCCATGTTCATATGATCCTTCTTCACATGTGATATCTTTTAGCTAGGTTAAAGCAATATAATGTAATTTTGACATGAGAAAGTGCGCTAAGCCAGCTTAGAGTGGTATCATAGGTCTTAACATAACAAATTTACCTTAATCTAGACGCTATATCTACTGGTGAACCCGTCATGAACTATTTTGGTTCAGTTATGAAGTCGAGTTTTATCCTAACGTATGGCCATGTTCATATGATCCTTCTAAACATGTGATCTCTTTTATCTAGGTTCAAGCAACCTAATGTCATTTTGACATGAGAAAGAGTGCTAAGCCAACTTAGAGTGGTACTATAGGTCTAAGCATAACCATTTTACCTTAATCTTGACGCTATATTTAATGGTGAACCCGTCATGAACTATTTTGGTTGAGTTATGAAGTCGAGTTTTATCCTAACGTCTAGCCATGTTCATATGATCCTTCTACACAATGTAATTTTGACATGAGAATGTGAGCTAAGCCAATTTAGAGTGGTATCATAGGTCTTACCATAAAAATTTTACCTTAATTTAGACGCTATGTCTACTGGTGAACCCGTCATGAACTGTTCTGATTGAGTTACGAAGTTGAGTTTGATCCTAACGTCTAGCCATGTTCATATGATCCTTCTACACATGTGATCTCATTTAGCTTTTTTCAAGCAACATAATGTCATTTTGAAATGAGAAAGTGAGCTAAGCCAACTTAGAGTGGTATCATAGGTCTTAACATAACAAGTTTATCTTAATCTAGACATTTTGTCTACTGGTGAACCCGTCATGAGAAGTCGAGTTTGATCCTAACGTCTAGCCATGTTCATATGATCCTTGTACACATGTGATCTCTTTTAGCTAGATTCAAAGCAACGTAATGTCATTTTTCACATGAGAAAGTGTGCTAAGCCAACTTAGAGTGGTATCATAGGTCTTTACATAATAATTTTCCCTTAATCTAAACGCCGTGTCAAATGGTGAACCTGTCATGAACTATTTTGGTTTAGATATGAAGTCGAGTTTGATCCTAACGTCTAGCCATGTTCATATGATCCTTCTACACATGTGATATATTTTAGCTAGGTTCAGGCAATATAATGTAAGTTTGACATGACAAAGTGAGCTAGGCCAACTTAGAGTGGTATCATAGGTCTTAACATAACAATTTTACCTTAATCTAGACGCTATGTCTACTAGTGAACCCCTCATGAACTATTTTGGTTGAGTTATGAAGTCGAGTTTTATCCTAGCGTCTAGGCATGTTCATATGATCCTTCTAAACAGGTGATCTCATTTAGCTAAGGTTTAAGCAACTTAATTTCATTTTGACATGAGAAAGTGTGCTAAGCCAACTTAGAGTGGTATCATAGGTCTTAACATAATGATTTTACCTTAATCTAGACGCTATGTCTAAAGGTGAACCCGTCATGAACTATTTTGGTTGAGTTATGAAGTCGAGTTTTATCCTAACGTCTAGCCATGTTCATATGATCCTTCTAAACATGTGATCTCATTTAGCTAGGTTCAAGCAACTTAATGTCATTTTGACATGAGAAAGTGTGCTAAGCCAACTTAGAGTGATATCATAGGTCTTAACATAACCATTTTACCTTAATCTTGACGCTATATTTAATGGTGAACCCGTCATGAACTATTTTGGTTGAGTTATGAAGTCGAGTTTTATCCTAACGTCTAGCCATGTTCATATGATCCTTCTACACAATGTAATTTTGACATGAGAATGTGAGCTAAGCCAATTTAGAGTGGTATCATAGGTCTTACCATAAAAATTTTACCTTAATTTAGACGCTATGTCTACTGGTGAACCCGTCATGAACTGTTCTGATTGAGTTACGAAGTTGAGTTTGATCCTAACGTCTAGCCATGTTCATATGATCCTTCTACACATGTGATCTCATTTAGCTTTTTTCAAGCAACATAATGTCATTTTGAAATGAGAAAGTGAGCTAAGCCAACTTAGAGTGGTATCATAGGTCTTAACATAACAAGTTTATCTTAATCTAGACATTTTGTCTACTGGTGAACCCGTCATGAGAAGTCGAGTTTGATCCTAACGTCTAGCCATGTTCATATGATCCTTGTACACATGTGATCTCTTTTAGCTAGATTCAAAGCAACGTAATGTCATTTTTCACATGAGAAAGTGTGCTAAGCCAACTTAGAGTGGTATCATAGGTCTTTACATAATAATTTTCCCTTAATCTAAACGCCGTGTCAAATGGTGAACCTGTCATGAACTATTTTGGTTTAGATATGAAGTCGAGTTTGATCCTAACGTCTAGCCATGTTCATATGATCCTTCTACACATGTGATATATTTTAGCTAGGTTCAGGCAATATAATGTAAGTTTGACATGACAAAGTGAGCTAGGCCAACTTAGAGTGGTATCATAGGTCTTAACATAACAATTTTACCTTAATCTAGACGCTATGTCTACTAGTGAACCCCTCATGAACTATTTTGGTTGAGTTATGAAGTCGAGTTTTATCCTAGCGTCTAGGCATGTTCATATGATCCTTCTAAACAGGTGATCTCATTTAGCTAAGGTTTAAGCAACTTAATGTCATTTTGACATGAGAAAGTGTGCTAAGCCAACTTAGAGTGGTATCATAGGTCTTAACATAATGATTTTACCTTAATCTAGACGCTATGTCTAAAGGTGAACCCGTCATGAACTATTTTGGTTGAGTTATGAAGTCGAGTTTTATCCTAACGTCTAGCCATGTTCATATGATCCTTCTAAACATGTGATCTCATTTAGCTAGGTTCAAGCAACTTAATGTCATTTTGACATGAGAAAGTGTGCTAAGCCAACTTAGAGTGATATCATAGGTCTTAACATAACCATTTTACCTTATTCTAGACACTATGTCTAATGGTGAGCCAGTCATGAACTATTTTGGTTGAGTTATGAAGTCGAGTTTGATCCTAACATCTAGCCATGTTCATATGATCCTTCTTCACATGTGATATCTTTTAGCTAGGTTCAAGCAATATAATATAATTTTGACATGAGAAAGTGTGCTAAGCCAACTTAGAGTGGTATCATAGGTCTTAACATAACAATTTTACCTTAATCTAGATGCTATTTCTAATGGTGAACCAGTCATGAACTATTTTGGTTGAGTTATGAAGTCGAGTTTGATCCTAACGTCTAGCCATGTTCATATCATCCTTCTTCACGTGTGATATCTTTTAGCTAGGTTCAAGCAATATAATGTAATTTTGACATGAGAAAGTGAGCTAAGCCAACTTAGAGTGGTATTATAGGTCTTAACATAATGATTTTACCTTAATCTAGACGCTATGTCTAAAGGTGAACCCGTCATGAACTATTTTGGTTGAGTTATGAAGTGAAGTTTTATCCTAACGTCTAGCCATGTTCATATGATCCTTCTTCACATGTGATATCTTTTAGCTAGGTTTAAGCAATATAATGTAATTTTGACATGAGAAAGTGCGCTAAGCCAGCTTAGAGTGGTATCATAGGTCTTAACATAACAATTTTACCTTAATCTAGACGCTATATCTACTGGTGAACCCGTCATGAACTATTTTGGTTCAGTTATGAAGTCGAGTTTTATCCTAACGTATAGCCATGTTCATATGATCCTTCTAAACATGTGATCTCTTTTATCTAGGTTCAAGCAACCCAATGTCATTTTGACATGAGAAAGAGTGGTAAGCCAACTTAGAGTGGTATCATAGGTCTTAACATAACAAGTTTACCTTAATCTAGACATTTTGTCTACTGGTGAACCCGTCATGAACTGTTCTGATTGAGTTACGAAGTTGAGTTTGATCCTAACGTCTAGCCATGTTCATATGATCCTTCTACACATGTGATCTCATTTAGCTTTTTTCAAGCAACATAATGTCATTTTGAAATGAGAAAGTGAGCTAAGCCAACTTAGAGTGGTATCATAGGTCTTAACATAACAAATTTATCTTAATCTAGACATTTTGTCTACTGGTGAACCCGTCATGAACTATTTTGGTTGAGTTATGAAGTCGACTTTTATCCGAACGTCTAGCCATGTTCATATGATCCTTGTACACATGTGATCTCTTTTAGCTAGATTCAAAGCAACGTAATGTCATTTTTCACATGAAAAAGTGTTCTAAGCCAACTTAGAGTGGTATCATAGGTCTTAACATAACAATTTTACCTTAATCTAGACGCTATTTCTAATGGTGAACCAGTCATGAACTATTTTGGTTGAGTTATGAAGTCGAGTTTGATCCTAACATCTAGCCATGTTCATATGATCCTTCTTCACATGTGATATCTTTTAGCTAGGTTCAAGCAATATAATATAATTTTGACATGAGAAAGTGTGCTAAGCCAACTTAGAGATGTATCATAGGTCTTAACATAACAATTTTACCTTAATCTAGATGCTATTTCTAATGGTGAACCAGTCATGAACTATTTTGGTTGAGTTATGAAGTCGAGTTTGATCCTAACGTCTAGCCATGTTCATATCATCCTTCTTCACGTGTGATATCTTTTAGCTAGGTTCAAGCAATATAATGTAATTTTGACATGAGAAAGTGAGCTAAGCCAACTTAGAGTGGTATTATAGGTCTTAACATAATGATTTTACCTTAATCTAGACGCTATGTCTAAAGGTGAACCCGTCATGAACTATTTTGGTTGAGTTATGAAGTGAAGTTTTATCCTAACGTCTAGCCATGTTCATATGATCCTTCTTCACATGTGATATCTTTTAGCTAGGTTTAAGCAATATAATGTAATTTTGACATGAGAAAGTGCGCTAAGCCAGCTTAGAGTGGTATCATAGGTCTTAACATAACAATTTTACCTTAATCTAGACGCTATATCTACTGGTGAACCCGTCATGAACTATTTTGGTTCAGTTATGAAGTCGAGTTTTATCCTAACGTATAGCCATGTTCATATGATCCTTCTAAACATGTGATCTCTTTTATCTAGGTTCAAGCAACCTAATGTCATTTTGACATGAGAAAGAGTGGTAAGCCAACTTAGAGTGGTATCATAGGTCTTAACATAACAAGTTTACCTTAATCTAGACATTTGTCTACTGGTGAACCCGTCATGAACTGTTCTGATTGAGTTACGAAGTTGAGTTTGATCCTAACGTCTAGCCATGTTCATATGATCCTTCTACACATGTGATCTCATTTAGCTTTTTTCAAGCAACATAATGTCATTTTGAAATGAGAAAGTGAGCTAAGCCAACTTAGAGTGGTATCATAGGTCTTAACATAACAAATTTATCTTAATCTAGACATTTTGTCTACTGGTGAACCCGTCATGAACTATTTTGGTTGAGTTATGAAGTCGACTTTTATCCGAACGTCTAGCCATGTTCATATGATCCTTGTACACATGTGATCTCTTTTAGCTAGATTCAAAGCAACGTAATGTCATTTTTCACATGAAAAAGTGTGCTAAGCCAACTTAGAGTGGTATCATAGGTCTTAACATAACAATTTTACCTTAATCTAGACGCTATTTCTAATGGTGAACCAGTCATGAACTATTTTGGTTGAGTTATGAAGTCGAGTTTGATCCTAACGTCTAGCCATGTTCATATCATCCTTCTTCACGTGTGATATCTTTTAGCTAGGTTCAAGCAATATAATGTAATTTTGACATGAGAAAGTGAGCTAAGCCAACTTAGAGTGGTATCATAGGTCTTAACATAACAATTTTACCTTAATCTAGACGCTATATCTACTGGTGAACACGTCATGAACTATTTTGGTTGAGTTATGAAGTCTAGTTTTATCTTAACGTATAGCCATGTTCATATGATCCTTCTAAACATGTGATCTCTTTTAGCTAGGTTCAAGCAACCTAATGTCATTTTGACATGAGAAAGAGTGCTAAGCCAACTTAGAGTGGTACCATAGGTCTTACCATAACCATTTTACCTTAATCTAGACGCTATTTCTAATGGTGAACCAGTCAAGAACTATTTTGGTTGAGTTATGAAGTCGAGTTTGATCCTAACGTCTAGCCATGTTCATATGATCCTTCTACACATGTGATCTCATTTAGCTAGGTTCAAGCAACGTAATGTCATTTTGAAATGAGAAAGTGAGCTAAGCCAAGTTAGAGTGGTATCATAGGTCTTAACATAACAAGTTTACCTTAATCTAGACATTTTGTCTACTGGTGAACCCGTCATGAACTATTTTGGTTGAGTTATGAAGTCGAGTTTTATCCTAACGTCTGGCCATGTTCATATGATCCTTCTAAACATGTGATCTCATTTAGCTAAGGTTTAAGCAACTTAATGTCATTTTGACATGAGAAAGTGTGCTAAGCCAACTTAGAGTGGTATCATAGGTCTTAACATAACCATTTTACCTTAATCTAGACACTATGTCTAATGGTGAACCAGTCATGACCTATTTTGGTTGAGTTATGAAGTCGAGTTTGATCCTAACGTCTAGCCACGTTCATATGATCCTTCTTCACATGTGATATCTTTTAGCTAGGTTCAAGCAATATAATGTAATTTTGACATGAGAAAGTGCGCTAAGCCAACTTAGAGTGGTATCATAGGTCTTAACATAACAATTTTACCTTAACCTAGACGCTATTTCTAATGGTGAACCAGTCATGAACTATTTTGGTTGAGTTATGAAGTCGTGTTTGATCCTAACGTCTAGCCATGTTCATGTCATCCTTCTTCACGTGTGATATCTTTTAGCTAGGTTCAAGCAATATAATGTAATTTTGACATGAGAAAGTGAGCTAAGCCAACTTAGAGTGGTATCATAGGTCTTAACATAACAATTTTACCTTAATCTAGACGCTATATCTACTGGTGAACACGTCATGAACTATTTTGGTTGAGTTATGAAGTCGAGTTTTATCTTAACGTATAGCCATGTTCATATGATCCTTCTAAACATGTGATCTCTTTTAGCTAGGTTCAAGCAACCTAATGTCATTTTGACATGAGAAAGAGTGCTAAGCCAACTTAGAGTGGTACCATAGGTCTTACCATAACCATTTTACCTTAATCTATACGCTATGTCTAAAGGTGAACCTGTCATGAACTATTTTTGTTGAGTTATGAAGTCGACTTTTATCCGAACGTCTAGCCATGTTCATATGATCCTTGTACACATGTGATCTCTTTTAGCTAGATTCAAAGCAACGTAATGTCATTTTTCACATGAAAAAGTGTGCTAAGCCAACTTAGAGTGGTATCATAGGTCTTAACATAACCACTTTACCTTAATCTAGACGCTATGTTTAATGGTGAACCCGTCATGAACTATTTTGGTTGAGTTCTGAAGTCGAGTTTGATCCTAACGTCTAGCCATGTTCATATGATCCTTCTACACATGTGATCTCATTTAGCTAGGTTTAAGCAACGTAATGTCATTTTGAAATGAGAAAGTGAGCTAAGCCAACTTAGAGTGGTATCATAGGTCTTAACATAACAAGTTTACCTTAATCTTGACACTTTGTCTACTGGTGAACCCGTCATGAACTATTTTGGTTGAGTTATGAAGTCGAGTTTTATCCTAACGTCTGGCCATGTTCATATGATCCTTCTAAACATGTGATCTCATTTAGCTAAGGTTTAAGCAACTTAATGTCATTTTGACATGAGAAAGTGTGCTAAGCCAACTTAGAGTGGTATCATAGATCTTAACATAATGATTTTACCTTAATCTAGACACTATGTCTAAAGGTGAACCCGTCATGAACTATTTTGGTTGAGTTATGAAGTCGAGTTTTATCCTAACGTCTAGCCATGTTCATATGATCCTTCTAAACATGTGATCTCATTTAGCTAGGTTCAAGCAACTTAATGTCATTTTGACATGAGAAAGTGTGCTAAGCCAACTTAGAGTGATATCATAGGTCTTAACATAACCATTTTACCTTATTCTAGACGCTATATCTACTGGTGAACCCGTCATGAACTATTTTGGTTCAGTTATGAAGTCGAGTTTTATCCTAACGTATAGCCATGTTCATATGATCCTTCTAAACATGTGATCTCTTTTATCTAGGTTCAAGCAACCTAATGTCATTTTGACATGAGAAAGAGTGCTAAGCCAACTTAGAGTGGTACTATAGGTCTAAGCATAACCATTTTACCTTAATCTTGACGCTATATTTAATGGTGAACCCGTCATGAACTATTTTGGTTGAGTTATGAAGTCGAGTTTTATCCTAACGTCTAGCCATGTTCATATGATCCTTCTACACAATGTAATTTTGACATGAGAATGTGAGCTAAGCCAATTTAGAGTGGTATCATAGGTCTTACCATAACAATTTTACCTTAATTTAGACGCTATGTCTACTGGTGAACCCGTCATGAACTATTCTGATTGAGTTACGAAGTTGAGTTTGATCCTAACGTCTAGCCATGTTCATATGATCCTTCTACACATGTGATCTCATTTAGCTTTTTTCAAGCAACATAATGTCATTTTGAAATGAGAAAGTGAGCTAAGCCAACTTAGAGTGGTATCATAGGTCTTAACATAACAAGTTTATCTTAATCTAGACATTTTGTCTACTGGTGAACCCGTCATGAACTATTTTGGTTCAGTTATGAAGTCGAGTTTGATCCTAACGTCTAGCCCATGTTCATATGATCCTTGTACACATGTGATCTCTTTTGGCTAGATTCAAAGCAACGTAATCTCATTTTTCACATGAGAAAGTGTGCTAAGCCAACTTAGAGTGGTATCATAGGTCTTTACATAATAATTTTCCCTTAATCTAAACGCCGTGTCAAATGGTGAACCTGTCATGAACTATTTTGGTTTAGATATGAAGTTGAGTTTGATCCTAACGTCTAGCCATGTTCATATGATCCTTCTACACATGTGATATATTTTAGCTAGGTTCAGGCAATATAATGTAAGTTTGACATGACAAAGTGAGCTAAGCCAACTTAGAGTGGTATTATAGGTCTTAACATAACAATTTTACCTTAATCTAGACGCTATGTCTACTAGTGAACCCGTCATGAACTATTTTGGTTGAGTTATGAAGTCGAGTTTTATCCTAGCGTCTAGGCATGTTCATATGATCCTTCTAAACAGGTGATCTCATTTAGCTAAGGTTTAAGCAACTTAATGTCATTTTGACATGAGAAAGTGTGCTAAGCCAACTTAGAGTGGTATCATAGGTCTTAACATAATGATTTTACCTTAATCTAGACGCTATGTCTAAAGGTGAACCCGTCATGAACTATTTTGGTTGAGTTATGAAGTCGAGTTTTATCCTAACGTCTAGCCATGTTCATATGATCCTTCTTCACATGTGATATCTTTTAGCTAGGTTAAAGCAATATAATGTAATTTTGACATGAGAAAGTGCGCTAAGCCAGCTTAGAGTGGTATCATAGGTCTTAACATAACAATTTTACCTTAATCTAGACGCTATATCTACTGGTGAACCCGTCATGAACTATTTTGGTTCAGTTATGAAGTCGAGTTTTATCCTAACGTATAGCCATGTTCATATGATCCTTCTAAACATGTGATCTCTTTTATCTAGGTTCAAGCAACCTAATGTCATTTTGACATGAGAAAGAGTGCTAAGCCAACTTAGAGTGGTACTATAGGTCTAAGCATAACCATTTTACCTTATTCTTGACGCTATATTTAATGGTGAACCCGTCATGAACTATTTTGGTTGAGTTATGAAGTCGAGTTTTATCCTAACGTCTAGCCATGTTCATATGATCCTTCTACACAATGTAATTTTGACATGAGAATGTGAGCTAAGCCAATTTAGAGTGGTATCATAGGTCTTACCATAAAAATTTTACCTTAATTTAGACGCTATGTCTACTGGTGAACCCGTCATGAACTGTTCTGATTGAGTTACGAAGTTGAGTTTGATCCTAACGTCTAGCCATGTTCATATGATCCTTCTACACATGTGATCTCATTTAGCTTTTTTCAAGCAACATAATGTCATTTTGAAATGAGAAAGTGAGCTAAGCCAACTTAGAGTGGTATCATAGGTCTTAACATAACAAGTTTATCTTAATCTAGACATTTTGTCTACTGGTGAACCCGTCATGAGAAGTCGAGTTTGATCCTAACGTCTAGCCATGTTCATATGATCCTTGTACACATGTGATCTCTTTTAGCTAGATTCAAAGCAACGTAATGTCATTTTTCACATGAGAAAGTGTGCTAAGCCAACTTAGAGTGGTATCATAGGTCTTTACATAATAATTTTCCCTTAATCTAAACGCCGTGTCAAATGGTGAACCTGTCATGAACTATTTTGGTTTAGATATGAAGTCGAGTTTGATCCTAACGTCTAGCCATGTTCATATGATCCTTCTACACATGTGATATATTTTAGCTAGGTTCAGGCAATATAATGTAAGTTTGACATGACAAAGTGAGCTAGGCCAACTTAGAGTGGTATCATAGGTCTTAACATAACAATTTTACCTTAATCTAGACGCTATGTCTACTAGTGAACCCGTCATGAACTATTTTGGTTGAGTTATGAAGTCGAGTTTTTATCCTAGCGTCTAGGCATGTTCATATGATCCTTCTAAACAGGTGATCTCATTTAGCTAAGGTTTAAGCAACTTAATGTCATTTTGACATGAGAAAGTGTGCTAAGCCAACTTAGAGTGGTATCATAGGTCTTAACATAATGATTTTACCTAATCTAGACGCTATGTCTAAAGGTGAACCCGTCATGAACTATTTTGGTTGAGTTATGAAGTCGAGTTTTATCCTAACGTCTAGCCATGTTCATATGATCCTTCTAAACATGTGATCTCATTTAGCTAGGTTCAAGCAACTTAATGTCATTTTGACATGAGAAAGTGTGCTAAGCCAACTTAGAGTGATATCATAGGTCTTAACATAACCATTTTACCTTATTCTAGACACTATGTCTAATGGTGAACCAGTCATGAACTATTTTGGTTGAGTTATGAAGTCGAGTTTGATCCTAACATCTAGCCATGTTCATATGATCCTTCTTCACATGTGATATCTTTTAGCTAGGTTCAAGCAATATAATATAATTTTGACATGAGAAAGTGTGCTAAGCCAACTTAGAGTGGTATCATAGGTCTTAACATAACAATTTTACCTTAATCTAGATGCTATTTCTAATGGTGAACCAGTCATGAACTATTTTGGTTGAGTTATGAAGTCGAGTTTGATCCTAACGTCTAGCCATGTTCATATCATCCTTCTTCACGTGTGATATCTTTTAGCTAGGTTCAAGCAATATAATGTAATTTTGACATGAGAAAGTGAGCTAAGCCAACTTAGAGTGGTATCATAGGTCTTAACATAATGATTTTACCTTAATCTAGACGCAATGTCTAAAGGTGAACCCGTCATGAACTATTTTGGTTGAGTTATGAAGTCGAGTTTTATCCTAACGTCTAGCCATGTTCATATGATCCTTCTTCACATGTGATATCTTTTAGCTAGGTTAAAGCAATATAATGTAATTTTGACATGAGAAAGTGCGCTAAGCCAGCTTAGAGTGGTATCATAGGTCTTAACATAACAATTTTACCTTAATCTAGACGCTATATCTACTGGTGAACCCGTCATGAACTATTTTGGTTCAGTTATGAAGTCGAGTTTTATCCTAACGTATAGCCATGTTCATATGATCCTTCTAAACATGTGATCTCTTTTATCTAGGTTCAAGCAACCTAATGTCATTTTGACATGAGAAAGAGTGCTAAGCCAACTTAGAGTGGTACTATAGGTCTAAGCATAACCATTTTACCTTAATCTTGACGCTATATTTAATGGTGAACCCGTCATGAACTATTTTGGTTGAGTTATGAAGTCGAGTTTTATCCTAACGTCTAGCCATGTTTATATGATCCTTCTACACAATGTAATTTTGACATGAGAATGTGAGCTAAGCCAATTTAGAGTGGTATCATAGGTCTTACCATAAGAAATTTTACCTTAATTTAGACGCTATGTCTACTGGTGAACCCGTCATGAACTGTTCTGATTGAGTTACGAAGTTGAGTTTGATCCTAACGTCTAGCCATGTTCATATGATCCTTCTACACATGTGATCTCATTTAGCTTTTTTTCAAGCAACATAATGTCATTTTGAAATGAGAAAGTGAGCTAAGCCAACTTAGAGTGGTATCATAGGTCTTAACATAACAAGTTTATCTTAATCTAGACATTTTGTCTACTGGTGAACCCGTCATGAGAAGTCGAGTTTGATCCTAACGTCTAGCCATGTTCATATGATCCTTGTACACATGTGATCTCTTTTAGCTAGATTCAAAGCAACGTAATGTCATTTTTCACATGAGAAAGTGTGCTAAGCCAACTTAGAGTGGTATCATAGGTCTTTACATAATAATTTTCCCTTAATCTAAACGCCGTGTCAAATGGTGAACCTGTCATGAACTATTTTGGTTTAGATATGAAGTCGAGTTTTGATCCTAACGTCTAGCCATGTTCATATGATCCTTCTACACATGTGATATATTTTAGCTAGGTTCAGGCAATATAATGTAAGTTTGACATGACAAAGTGAGCTAGGCCAACTTAGAGTGGTATCATAGGTCTTAACATAACAATTTTACCTTAATCTAGACGCTATGTCTACTAGTGAACCCCTCATGAACTATTTTGGTTGAGTTATGAAGTCGAGTTTTATCCTAGCGTCTAGGCATGTTCATATGATCCTTCTAAACAGGTGATCTCATTTAGCTAAGGTTTAAGCAACTTAATGTCATTTTGACATGAGAAAGTGTGCTAAGCCAACTTAGAGTCGGTATCATAGGTCTTAACATAATGATTTTACCTTAATCTAGACGCTATGTCTAAAGGTGAACCCGTCATGAACTATTTTGGTTGAGTTATGAAGTCGAGTTTTATCCTAACGTCTAGCCATGTTCATATGATCCTTCTAAACATGTGATCTCATTTAGCTAGGTTCAAGCAACTTAATGTCATTTTGACATGAGAAAGTGTGCTAAGCCAACTTAGAGTGATATCATAGGTCTTAACATAACCATTTTACCTTATTCTAGACACTATGTCTAATGGTGAGCCAGTCATGAACTATTTTGGTTGAGTTATGAAGTCGAGTTTGATCCTAACATCTAGCCATGTTCATATGATCCTTCTTCACATGTGATATCTTTTAGCTAGGTTCAAGCAATATAATATAATTTTGACATGAGAAAGTGTGCTAAGCCAACTTAGAGTGGTATCATAGGTCTTAACATAACAATTTTACCTTAATCTAGATGCTATTTCTAATGGTGAACCAGTCATGAACTATTTTGGTTGTGTTATGAAGTCGAGTTTGATCCTAACGTCTAGCCATGTTCATATCATCCTTTCTTCACGTGTGATATCTTTTAGCTAGGTTCAAGCAATATAATGTAATTTTGACATGAGAAAGTGAGCTAAGCCAACTTAGAGTGGTATTATAGGTCTTAACATAATGATTTTACCTTAATCTAGACGCTATGTCTAAAGGTGAACCCGTCATGAACTATTTTGGTTGAGTTATGAAGTCAAGTTTTATCCTAACGTCTAGCCATGTTCATATGATCCTTCTTCACATGTGATATCTTTTAGCTAGGTTTAAGCAATATAATGTAATTTTGACATGAGAAAGTGCGCTAAGCCAGCTTAGAGTGGTATCATAGGTCTTAACATAACAATTTTACCTTAATCTAGACGCTATATCTACTGGTGAACCCGTCATGAACTATTTTGGTTCAGTTATGAAGTCGAGTTTTATCCTAACGTATAGCCATGTTCATATGATCCTTCTAAACATGTGATCTTTTTATCTAGGTTCAAGCAACCTAATGTCATTTTGACATGAGAAAGAGTGGTAAGCCAACTTAGAGTGGTATCATAGGTCTTAACATAACAAGTTTACCTTAATCTAGACATTTTGTCTACTGGTGAACCCGTCATGAACTGTTCTGATTGAGTTACGAAGTTGAGTTTGATCCTAACGTCTAGCCATGTTCATATGATCCTTCTACACATGTGATCTCATTTAGCTTTTTTCAAGCAACATAATGTCATTTTGAAATGAGAAAGTGAGCTAAGCCAACTTAGAGTGGTATCATAGGTCTTAACATAACAAATTTATCTTAATCTAGACATTTTGTCTACTGGTGAACCCGTCATGAACTATTTTGGTTGAGTTATGAAGTCGACTTTTATCCGAACGTCTAGCCATGTTCATATGATCCTTGTACACATGTGATCTCTTTTAGCTAGATTCAAAGCA